>LPNX010234439.1:131394-147092 GCA_001517045.1 Pseudotsuga menziesii | reverse complement strand
CGTTTGTGGCTAGGACCATTCATTATTACAGAAAAGCTTGGTCCCAGCACTTTCAGGCTGCAAACACTGGAAGGTGAGATTGATGACCTTCCAGTGAATAGTCACTTAATCAAGAGGTACTTCTGTTGATCCTTCTCAAGGGGTCATCCTGTACATATTATTGGTGTGCAATGCTTGTTTGAATGATTTTATTTGTTTTGGGTTTGTGTATATTTTTCTTTTTATTTTTTCTGCTTTGTTTTTGTGGTCCAAACTTGGTATGTTCACCAAAACCCAAAGCTGATGATTGGATTTAATTTCTGAAATCGACCTGAGAATCATGCATCAAAGTATTATCTCTCTGAAAAGGGTCATTCTGTTTTACTTTTCACACAGAAAGGGAATTCCATAGTCCTGGATATTACCAGTAATCTTTAATGCATATGGATTCCGCAAATCAGTATCTGCAAAATTCAGCCTAAGGAGATTAAAGCAGTTTTTGGTAAGGTCATCTATTTAATCTCTTACGCCATACCCCCTCGTAGAGAGGAGCAGAATCGCCTCCCTACCTGCTAAGTAATCCCCTTTGGGGGTTAACTTTAATTACGTTCTGAGTAATGATAGACTGGAAATTTTTTAAAAAAGGTGTCTGAAGGACAGAAGGTCTCGTGACGAGCCGATCTGTTTAGGTTCATAAGTTTACATCCAGTAGCATTTTCGTCTCCGGTTACCAAGCCTGGGCAATGACCCTTAGTCATAAAACTCTGAGGGGTGAAAGGTCTCATCACGAGCCGGTTCATTTTACTGATATGTAGACCAATGACTGACATGATTACCATCAGGTTACCAAGCCTGAATCATGGCCTTCATGACTAAAGAAATACACAAGAAACAAAAGAAAATAATTGTAACAGTTTATGTTACCCAGAATGGTAAACTTTTCACTAGCAGGTTGGATTCTGGTATTTTGTGGGTTTTGAAGTAACCCTGCCGCGGCTATGAACGCCGGCTGGCAGCAGGGCCATGCTTATGGTATCGAGAATTTATCTTTTAAGACTGAATCATCCACTGTTCTTCTCTCCTAGACTGAATTTTGTCGGAAATCTGATTATTCCCAAATAAATCTCTCAACCTGTAACCTGCTGGTAATGTTTATGATTATGAAGTTTTTGAATCTGGTTGAAATGCTAAAAGCAGTGTTGTTTAAACGACTGATGTCAAAGACTGAATTGCATTCCTTGCATGATTTCAGGTGAATATGCAGAGATAACTGTTTCATCCAGCTAGTCGCCATTTGTTGTGCACCTGCTCAACAGCCTTCTAAAATCATTATTTCATCAAACAAAATCCCATTTTGTTTGATGAAATGTCTTAAGTTTAGAAGGGATAAACTTAGCTACTGAATGGTGGATTTTTCCCTAGCTACTGATTTATTGAAATACTGCATTCCAATTGAACAAATTTCGTGAGCAACTTTAGAACAATGATGTCAATGATTTCGAGTTATGGGTTGGTTGATATTATCCTTAGGAGTATTGATCAGGATTTGCGGTTATAATGTAAACTTACTAGTTCATGCTTTAACAAACATTATATTGGATATGTTCTATTACAGGCTTAGGAATATTTTAGGATATCATGTCATAACCTTCGTCTAGCAACAATGCAATGCTGGTTAACGATGGTCGATTAAACATAATGTATGATTCTTGGGTTTATCCCAATGTTTGTCGAGATATGAATCGGGGTAAGTAAGATGAATTGATTGCCAAAGGTATCAGGGATTATGTTATCGTTCGCCACCTTTGACATTGAACTGAATGCACGATACGTGAAATCCCTGGCACGAGTCACACTCTTGGAAGATTTAGAGCGCAATGATGCCACTCGTACGCCTCTTCCCTCCATGTCTCAGTCTCTGTACATAAGCTTGGTCGTGGCGGTTGGTTATTGGAACATCTGTCATGCGTACAATTCATACACCCTGGTCATTTAAGTTCGAAGAGATTATGATAGAATCGGGTTTTAACACTTCAGCCGTCGTTCTTGCTCGCCATTTCGAACTATGATGGCTCCGACTGTGACGAACTTATAGAGGTTTCACCTGCGTCCAAATATAGCTTTTTCCCTGTATTGTTTACAATTGCCAGGTTTTGGGTCTAAGTGCTCTCGGTCCGCGTCTCTGTCATTAATTCTCTGGTGGTAGGTTTGCTGTGCGTATTGTCTCGCCCGCAAGTTGACAGGGATGGCCCCTGTTGTTCGAGTTGAGCCCCACGACTTAACCTTGCTAGAGTCAAATTCTGATCTATTACACAAGGTCAAGGAAGTAGGATGGTTGCATTTCCTGCGGAGGTTTTCTGATTCAAACCCGGAGGTTACCAGGGTTTTCGCCATGGCATTGATGAACTATCAGGTCGAGGTGGGAGGCCTGTGTTTCAGGGTGGATGAAAGGTCTGTTGCGCATGCGACTGGTTTACCTTTGACAGGTCAGAAATGGTTTAAATACCAAAAAATGGAAATCACGGAATGGCGCAGCTTGCTCAAAAACCCAACGCAGGAGGTCTCGTTTCGCGTCGGTGTTGCACGTAAGTATTTTCGCAAAGAGTGGCGCCCTGTTTTAGATCTGATTCATAGGTATCTTACCTGTGAGGGTCGACTGTCATTGGCTTATGTGTATCACCTTCGTTTAATGGCATCTTTTATAGGGTTTCAAATTAATCTTCCCTATTACCTCTTGCACAGCCTGTTTAAGATGTCAAATGCTATCAAGAAAGGGCCGAAGCATTTAAGCCATAGTTTATTCCATCATGGTCTGGTTCGTATTTTGGTTGAAAGTGAGTTGGTAAAATCGGGTCGGTCTTGGGAACAGTTCATTGAAGATAATGGCTTTTCGAAATTTTGCCATTGTATGTTTGGTAACCCTGCCGACTGTGGTAAGCATAGGGTTTTGGGTTCGGCTTCGTCGAATCAACCTACACCAGACCCTAGTCCTAAGAATGTGGAACCCTCTCGAGTACCTGTGGTTAATCCGGATAATGTTCGTCCTGACTCTTTAAGTCCTACTCATGGTAAATAAGGTTCAGGTTTGTCACCTGTCACACCATCAAGCGCTACTGACAAAATTGGTAGACGTCGGGGAAATGTACCTAAGCCTAAACCGAGTAGGAGATTGACCCGAAGCATGGCAAGAGCCAAAACTGTGAGGAGGTCTGAGAATGACAAGACTCCTGTTGAGACAGTGGTAATCGAAGATGAGGAGATTACCACGTCTGCTCATGTAAATGATAACATTATCTGTCCTGATTTAAGGACCGATTCGGTTGAGCCAAGTCACCCGGTGACTGTTCAAGGAAATTCCGAGATCCCCTCTATTTCGATCGAGACCCAGCTAGCCCAGCCTGAAGTTGATATGACACCTGAGTTTATAAGTCCACCAGTCGTGGATAAGGAAATCTCAGAGGCTCGTATTGATTGCGTGACTGATTCAGTCATGAATGAAAAGTCGGCCAAAGCGACTTCAGCTGTGTTACATGAAATCGGGGAAACCATTCATCCCATGTTTGTTAATTGTCTACTGGATAGAGTCCGTATAATGGAGGAAAAAATAAGTGAAATATCTGCCAGTAGAGATTTGTTAAAAATTGATAATCAGGGTTTGAAAGAAAATATAGACGCCAGTGACAAGCATCTGTTGCGATTGAAAAACCATAAAAACAAGCTTATAAGGCGTGTCCTTAAACTTCAGGACGAAAACGAAAGAAATGAAGAAAAGCTACGCGAGCTTAACGCTCAAATTGCTCTAATGCAGTTTAAGACACCTTCGCCCAGTCACTCCAGTGGAGTAAACATCCAGGTTTTCCATGCCCCGGTTAATATATAGTGGTTGATGACATGTTGTTCTATTGCTGAATTTCAGGTAATTTGTTCTGTCAAGATCATTAGTTTATGATTCGGTTCCATATATTTTTATAATATTCTCAGTATCTTTCTTGTTTATCGTAGATATTAATGAGGAGATATATTCCCCTGATTTTGAGGATATTAGTATGTGTATGATCCCTGCATTGCTGGAAGCGAATCGAGGATTGGAGAATTGGTCTAACAGGTTCTCATGTTTTGTTTCATGATCCTATGTGATAGGTGAACGATTTATGTGTTAAAAGAAATACGACATGTTTCACTTGTCGTTTTCTTTTAACGATTAGCTAGGGATCGTGAAGATTTATTTTTGAATCTTGGACATGCTATTATGGGAAAAAGAAATGTATTTAATAGACTGATAGGCAACGTAGAAGAAAGGGGGGGGAGAATACTACTAGGAATGCAAATACTGAACTGCTAGTTCTTACTGTTGGGCTGCTTGGCGGTTTCCTGCCAGTTGTCATGATGTTTTGGACTGGTGACGTTGGATTCACGTTTATTAAGTTTTAAAACTTGTTTGCGTTTAATGATATCATTCAGTTGCTGGTATTTGTGTTTCTTATATTTCTATTTTCGTTATAATTCGTTTTATCAATTATGTGAAGATAATTTGTTGAGTATTCACTGCCTTGTTTTTCAGCTATATTGGTATAACACATCCTGCATTCAATAATTTATATTACTGATGCATGGTAGTTGATGATGCATGTATTAATGTGCAGTCTTTAAATTTCTTTAATATTCTGCAAATATTATCATACATTGCATTTACCAGTATTTGTTGAGAATCAGATTTAGTTAAATTGTGCTTCCGATCGGGATAGGTGTTAGATTAGAACTTAGGATTTATTTAATTCTCTCTCCTTGCAAGATATTAAAATTGTTATTCTGATTACATACTTTCTTTAAAAAACATCTTAATTTATTCCTTCATGTAATTACTGTATATTTGTTTATATCATTAACAGTAATTGTAATATATAATTTTCGTTTATGAATTGTGCTGTATATATATATATAACAAGTTGTTTATAGTAATCTCACATAACAGTAGTTTATATCTGAGTTTAATTCTTGTGATCATAAGATTAACACCCACTAATCAGTAGCACTAATTAGTCTCTTAGGATCTTAGGCCAACAGAGCCTTTAAACCTGTCGGGAACGACTACTTGAAACAGCTTGGAACCTGTCCTAAGGATCTCGGACTGGGTCGTTTTCCCCCGTTGCGGGCATAGTCAAATACGCCTGTCAACACCTCCCAGGATTGATTCATTGATGCCCTCCCCAAGGCCTCTATTTATACTTTGGGAAATAGAGCAGTTTCGAAGGTTGGGGAGGTTGAGACAGTTGAGATAGTTAATGATTAGGGCTCAACTAATCTCTACTAATTATGATTTATATTTTTTAATGTCGAATGGATGTGTACGTGACTATTGATACTGGAAACCCGCGTATGACATGCGAGTTGCTTTAAGGGAAACCCGCATATATATCTATACATGGGTTGCAATGGGAATAGTCACGTACAGTACGCGTGTTGTCAACAAGCATAGTCATGATGTACGCGAGTTTCAATGGAGATAGTCACGTACGGCAATCAACACATAGAAAAATAAAATGGCAAGCTGGTTGGAGGGTAAATGCATCTCATGTCATGCCCATCTATAGTGTTTAGGCAACCTTCAATCCTATAGTATTCTTTTGTGTACCAACATATGGAAAGTCGGCACTGGGATGGAAAAGTACCATTTGGGTTGATAACACATCATCATCATTTTCATCATCAAAATCATCATCATCATCATCATCACCATCATCATCATCACCATCAATGTCATCATCTTCATTGTCGTCACCATCGTCATCATCATCGTCTTCATCATCGTCTTCATCATCATCATCATGATAATGATGATGATGATGACGACGATGATGATGATAATGATGATAATGATGATGATGATGATGATGATGATGACGACGAAAATGATGATGATGATGAAGATGATGACGATGACGATCATGATGATGATGATGAAGATGATGGTGGTGGTGATGAAGATGATGAGGGTGATGATGAAAATGATGATGATGACAAGGATGAAGATGTTGATTAGGAAGAGGGAGATGACGATGATGATGATGATGATGAAAATGATGATGATGATGACGATCATGATGATGATGATGAGGATGAGGATGAGGATGAGCATGACGAGGATGATGATGATGACAAAGAAGATGTTGATGATGATGATGATGATGAATATGATGAAGATGATGATGATGATGGTGGTGGTGGTGATGAAGATGATGAACATGATGAACATGATGATGATGATGGTGGTGGTGATGAAGATGATGAAGATGATGAAGATGATGATGAGGGTGATGATGAAAATGATGATGAAGATGTTGATTAGGAAGAGCAAGATGGCGATGATGATGATGATTATGATGATGATGATGATGATGACGACGATGATGATGACGACGATGATGATGATGACGATGATGACGATGATGACGACGATGACGACGACGATGACGACGACGACGACGATGATGATGGTGGTGGTGATGATGATGAAGAGGACGACGATGATGATGATGATGATGGCTAGGATGAGGATGATGATGACAAAAATGATGATGATGATGAAGATGATGATGATGAGGATGAGGATGAGGATGAGCATGACGAGGATGATGATGATGATGATGAAGATGTTGATGATGATGATGAAGATGATGCTGATGATGATGAAGATGATGAAGATGATGAAGATGATGAAGATGATGATGAAGTCAATGATGAGGATGATGAGGATGATGAGGATGATGATCATGATTATCATGATGATGATTAGGATGAGGATGATGATGATGGTGATGATGAAGATGAATATGAAGATGATGATGATGGTGATGGTGATGATAATGAATATGCTAATGAAGATGATGATGATGATGAGGATGTGATGACAAGATCTTTACCTTGGTATTCACTAAATTGTTATGATATTCGCCAACATTATAATAGATTGGTTATGAGTGATTATTCACTCCTATAAAGAATGCACTTTATGGAACTACCAAACTTATCAATTTGGATCTTCCTCTTTTAAGACACCAGACTAGGTCCATAAGTCCTAATTCTTCATGTGCACAAATCTAAGAACAGGAGGGTTCACAAGGCCCAAAAAGTTGTATTTTTTTTACTACTTCCTCAGATCATATTGAATTGTTAGATTAGTCATTGGAATGGGTGTTAGGAGCAATCCTTATTTTTTCACTCAACTGGCTGCTCCCCCTATCATGTAGACGTCTTCATTCACTGAGATCACCCTAAAATTGAGATGCTGAAGATGATGATGATGATGACGAATATGATGATGATGATGAAGATGATGACGATGATAATGAAAATGATGATTATGATGATGATATGGAGATGCTGATGAATTGGATGACGATGATGTTGATGATGAATATGATGATGAATATGATGATGAAGATGAAGATGTTGATGATGATGACGAATACGATGATGATCAAGATGATGATGGTGATAACAAAGACATTGATGATGAAGATGATCATGATAAGGAATATGATGATGATGATGATGAAGATGATGATGATGATGACGATGATGATAATTATGAAGATGATGATGATGATGATATTGATGAAGACAACGAAGATGATGGTGATGATGATGACAAGGATGATGATGAGGATAATGATGATGATGATGATCATTGTTGTTTTCATCATCACCATCATCTTTTCCATCTTCATCATCATCATCATCATCATCATCATCATCATGTTTGTCCTTGAAGGGACTTACGTATAGGATCTCACTATAAGCAATGCAACCAATACAAATTATGACATAATCCTAGTTAAATTAAATTAAATTAAATTAAACTACACTAAATAAAAAACATAGATTTGTTTAACTATAATTAATTTAAAATGCAACAAAATATAAAAAATGCAAATAAAAATAACCCAAAATAAACTAAACAAAAGATAAATATGCAAAATAAAAAAAACAAAACAAAACACAAAATATAAAATATGCAAATAAACAAAAAAAAAACGTAGAATTCAAAAACACCCACACACTAGCTCATTAGCATTCAAAAACACCCACGTAGGATCTACTCCAGATCCCATTTGGGGGTTTTCAATTTTGAACTTTCACTGAAGGATTTGGAACAGGCTATAATGTTTTTTTACATGAAGGACGGGTGAAGGAATTTTCCTATTAGTGCATCATCCACTCCCTTCACATGTGAGCCCATGCTTCTAGAACCACCTACCCCACCTCCAGAATGACAATAATGTTTAGACCTTCAGGTTTGTTTCCTTCTATGTTTTTCTTGAATACCTATTGTGTTCTTATTTTATTCATGGGTTTTTTCATTGTTGTGGATGTGGTGGAGATGAAATGGATCAAATATCCTTGCAAGCATGAAGCATGAGCTGTCCAGGGGAACTTGGGAAATTCAATGTGAGAAATAAAACCAACATTTATTGAGGAAAAGGAAGAAGGGAATGAGATATTTTAATGCTGCCATGCCTGTGTTTGCTTTTTGTGAGATGTTTTGACAATATGCCTAAATGGAATGTGGTGGTTTTATGGAGCTATATGATTGCAGGGTATGCTCTGAATGGGAAAGATAAAGAGGTTCTCAAGATGTGTTGGCAAGCATTGATGATGGGGATGAGGCCAAATGATTTTACTTTCTTGACGATGCTTCTAATTTGTACAAACATCACAAATTATGATCAGGGTAAGCAAGTTCATATCCTCACCATAAAATATGGATTTGATACATATAATTTTGTGCGTATTTATCTAGTTGGCATTTCTGTAAAATGTGGGTTTGTTTCTAGTTTTGTTCATTCCTTTTGGGCATCATGTCAAAATTCCCATGAATTGATAGTTCAAAGATAGACTATGAATGTTTTTAATAGGATATGTAAGTGGCTATTGTGTCAATTATAATACAATGATTGGTGCTCTGTGGACTTGAAAACACAATTCTCTTAGGTGGCAAGATAACTCCATGCCATGTTTTTTCTTTAAAGGGCCACCATGTATTCTATTTGAGATGAATCTATGTTGGTTGTTACCATTTCAGCAACCATTTCGAAAACAAGGCTGTAACATCCCTATATCAACACACTTCCACCTACTACCTACAGTCTGCAATAAACTGCAAACTATCAAACTTTGACAACCCTCCCTACTTATAACCACAATAAACACTGAACTAAACCAAAGGTTAACTATTAGTTGGATGGTGATATTGTTTAAGAGAGGTAAATAAAGTCTAAAATTTTAAATTATTTGCATAGCTACAAGTCTGGAACATACATTTGGTGGCTGTCCTATATTGCTAAGAATAGTGTTCAAGGTTTGGAGTGGTGTGGTTTACATTGAATGCAAAACTAAAACTCTTATACACCTTACATTGGTAACCTTCACTGCTGCTATAAAATTGTCATAATTAGAACTGTCATACTGTATTATTGCTGCTATATTTATATGAGTCCTCATACTTGAATGGAAGGTTATTGTAGCTTGGTTAAATATTGCAATTGAATTGTATATGGTTACACGGCTAATGATCTCTTTTATGCTAAAGTGCTACTGGATGACCTTGCTACTAATTCAATATATCTTGAATTGAATACATTGACTTGATATCATTTACATTTGCATCTATAAGCACTAAATCAACTTAGTATGTCTTCTTCATTCATAAAAGTGATTGATTGAAAGGCACTGGTCACTTGTACAATTGTGTAGAATATTTAGTTGTTTGTACTTGTAATTAAATAGAAATAAGTTTCCTTGCAACCAAATGCATTTTCCATGGCACTAGAGTCCATGGCTAAGTTGTCGGAAAGACCAGAATAGGTGCCGTACCATGAACATTTTGGTACAGAAATGTGTTACTAGTTACCACTACCAGCCATAAAGATAAGTCCAATGGAAACATGTTTCTATAGCTGGAAAATAATTTCCATGCCATAGCAATGTCCATACAACATGTTTTCTTCTCTACATCCACCTTTTTTACTTGGTTTGACTCAGGTTTTTACTAGACTTGACCAAAAATGTTGGTAAAAGTTGACATTTCCTCTATCTTTCCTTTTCTATCCTTTTACTTAAATTTTTAACATTACCACTAATTGTTCCAGTATGTTTGAGAAAGTTTCCAACCTCATCAGACTTCATATGGAGAAAGTAGAATTTCATACTCCATTCAAAATTCAACAAACTTAACAATTTAAAGGATTTTAGGATTGAAAATATTACAGTTGTTTGATTGGATTCTATCATGTATCAAGGAATGGGATTGACATTTAATCAAGAGAACCAAGTCCTTTATGTAACCCGGTGTTGGTGCCATCGATTGTTGAATTCCTCTATCATGGCCTTAGCAAAAATGTACCCTTCACTCAAGCCAAAATCATTGATTAGGCATGAGATTTTTCTATGATATTTTAAGGCTTGTATTAGGTAGTTTCATCAAAATTGAATGGTGTTAATCGATGTCCCTAGAGGATTGAGGTAGAGACAAAGGCTAGATGAGGAGGCAGAGGGTGATACTAATTGTGAGGATCCCAATATAAGTGATGGTGGAACTTTGCTTGTCATTTAAATGTTCTTCCTCATTTATTCATAATCCTTTGTTTCAAAGTTCCAATATAATGTGTTATTTATAAATGAGTGGTCACAATTCCAATGTGTTTCAGTTCTAGAAACACATACATGTTTCCCCGTATCGTGTAACTTAGGTCCAGAAGCGTAAATGGAATTGATTTAACTTCATTGCAATTAAATTTGTGGCACCGCTGTGAAATTCTCTAGCCATTATTTGACTAGAATTCAATAAACCCTTTTTCAAAGATAATATTAAATGTCAAACTGGAAGCAAGGGAATACTCATTGTAAAGGGAAATGTGCAGAAATAGGAAGAAGATAGAGATTACCAACAAAGGACAGACCAAGGAATATTTTAGTCAAAGAAAAAAGATGTTGAGAGAGAAACCAACCTTAGTGAGTTTTGCTTGTGAGTGATCAACTGCAGGAGATGTAGATCCAGTAGGGGCAGCATGACCATTTACAACATTATTGATAGCTGTATCTGCAGAGGGATTGGGTGTGTTTCCACCATCCTTATTTTTTTCAGTTTCCATAAGCTCAACCTCCTCCTCTTCTATCAACTTAACCATAATAGGTTAGCATACAAAGATATGCCTACAAATTCATACATCTCGAATGCAGTGGCTTACTAATATAAATGCCTTCATAACAACCAATCGAAATATCTAATTATGGTAAAAAACAAGTAGAAGTTGTGAAGAAAATTCTTATACTATTGTTTAGTACTCTTATTTGATGCTTATGGATGGTTGATTGGATGTCTTTGATACTTGATGCTTGGTCAATGGATATCATCTTCAATCGTCTCTTGATAATAAATTATAATTGGGTAATACATTTCTCTATTATATTGGATGCTTGTCATTGAAAATTTTAATAGTGTGCATGTTTCTCAAATTTGGTTTTGTTTCTCTTAACCCTTGTTATGTAACCGCAAGCGATGATATATATGGATGGGTTATATCTATTAATCCAACCAACCATACATTGCTTAACTTTTCATGGTTGTAACGTTTTTTAAAGTTTTTAAAATTTTATATTAAATAGAATTATTTTAAAATTATTTATTTGATTGTTGATTGGGCTATATTTCAATGACGTATGTTTCGATATCGGCTCCTCTAGCGTTGGCAACGTATCAGACGTTAGAGGTGTCAGCTGGATGTACTGTAATTCAATTAAACAATAGGTACAATTGTTATTTTTTCTTTTATAATGGCAAATTTTTGGAGTTTGAAGCCTAAATGTTCTATAGCAAACTGTTTTTGTTTTCTCATAGTGGTTTTGAGGCTACTGAGTGGAGCTTTGTAACAATTGTGGAACGCCAGAGCTTTTCTTTAGTTGTACACGCATGATTTCTTTGAGTAATTAGTGAGACATTGACCCCATCCATAGCATTCTTTGTATAAACTAACGAAAGCTCGTTGCATGCATCAATTCTTGCAAATTCTAAGTGTAGGCAAGCGTTACGATAGAAGAACACAATATTCCCTCTATCGTTTGTCATTTCTTGAGTCCAAGATGGCAGAATATTCTACCAAGAGGAAAAGAAGCAGCAACGAGGCCTACCTTGGAGTGCTTCCTAAGAAGAAACCCAAGCCTGAACCTGAGGAGGAAAAATTCATGTTCAGGGTTTTGCTTCTTAATGGTTTGAACTTAACTATTCAATTGGAGGATGTTGTTGAAAAGATTTCAGTTGCTGAGTTGGTAAGGACTGTTAGGAGAAAAGATGAGAAATAAATAATAGAAAAGGGGTCAAGAAATATCCACTGGGGTCCCCAAGTCTATGTGGAAGATGCAATGGGAGAACAAATAAAGATGGAAACATCATATGCAATGATTTTCACAACAAGCCCATGCTCGTAGCTCTTTAGGTTAATCCCTGAACTTCCTCCCCTAAAATTTTATATTAAATAGAATTATTTTAATATTATTTATTTGATTGTTGATTGGGCTATATTTCAATGACGTAGGTTTTGATATCGACTCCTCCATCATTGGTGGCATATCAGACGTCATAGGTGTCAGTTGGATGTACTGCGATTCAATTAAACCTTGAGTATGGTTGTTAGTTTTTCCTTGATAATGGAAATTTTTTGGAGTTTGAAGCCCGAATGTTCTACAACAAACTGTTTTTGTTTTCTCAGAGTGGTTTTGATGCTACTAAGCGGAGCTTGGTAGAAATTGTGGAACGCCAAAGCTTGTCTTGAGTTGTACATGCATAATTACTTTGAATAATTAGTGAGACATCGACCCCAGCCATAGCATTCTCTGTATAAACTAACGAAATCTCATTGCATACATCAATTCTTGCAAATTCTAAGTGTAGGAAAGCATTGCGATACAAGAACACAATATTCCCTTTGTGGTTTGTCGTTTCTTGTGTCCAATATGGTAGAATATTCTACCAGGAGGAAAATAAGCAGCAATGAGGTATACCTTGGAGTGCTTCCTAAGAAGAAACCCAAGCCTAAACCTGAGGAGAACAAATTCATGTTCATGGTTTTGCTTCTTAATGGTTTGAATTGAACTCTGCAGTTGGAGGATGCCGTTGAAAAGATGTCGGTCATCGAGTTTGTAAGGACTGTTAGGAGAAAAGATGAGAAATAAATAATAGAAAATGGGTCAATAAATATCCACTAGGGTCCCCAAGTCTATGTGGAAGATGCAATGGGACAACAAATAACAATGGAAACATCATATGCAATGATTCTCAAAACAAGCCCATGCTCATAGCTTTGCAGGTTCATCCCTGGACTTCCTTCCCTAAATGGTTTCTTTATTTTTTTTTATAAGTGAACAAAAATGTATTTATATGTGCACTACAAGAGCATTCCATGAGCTCCTCAAAGTGCATTCTGTTAGAACAAATATTTCCATATTTAAATATTATTTACTGGAAAGTTTTTTTTTATTTTGTAGTAACTAGGGGAATCCGCAACTGGAGCTGGGCTAGTACTCGCATGACACGGGGTCTAGGGATCCATTCCCACTAGCACTATACCCCTAGTTTCCCCACATCTTCCACAAGACATGGGACACAGGTAAACCCGGGTGGAGTTTGATCTCATGACCTTCAATTTACAACAAGTGACTTCATAACAATTGAACCGCCAATGAGCCACACCCGTGTGGGCTATTATCTACTGGAAAGTTAACATTTCATAGATAACAAAGATTTATCTAGAGTATTTAGTGACATTTTATTCATATAGTAAGACAGCATGACTCTTTCCTCCATTTTTTGTTTTATATTGTTTGACATGATGGTGGTATTCACAGTGTCCACACATTTCCAGTAAAAACCTATTTATATGTGTATTTAATATATTTCTATATTATAATTTTAAATTTTTGTGTTGCTTTCATTTTAATACAATGACTAAAGAAATATTGTCGAATGCAAACACAAGTTTCCACATCAGTGAGGAAACATTATTGTAATATAGCATTTAAATGCGATTTGATATTCTGGTGGAAAATGTGTGCTAGATAGATTGATTGTTGATTTCCTCGCAGGACATGTGGAATGTGACTCTAGAACCACATCGCTTGGTGGAATTACCCCAAGAACACACTTTCTAGAAAGCATTAGCTAATTTAATTGTATACCAATTTTTTATTTCATAAAGCATTTTGATATTTTCCATGCCTAGCAAAATGACCACTTGTGTATAAGTCTAGGAATGGATTATTTATTTAATTTATAAATTTAATTTCCAGCCAACACAGTGGTTTTCCATTTATTAGGACCACTCTTTGCAAGTGCTATGGGCCAATGGACTTGGAAAAAGGCGATTGATAAAGTAATGGTTCTTGTTAGTTTTTCATCATTTAAGCTAGCATTATGATAAGATCTTTTCACTGAGAGAATAACAAGCACAGCAATCACATAAGCACATCACAAGAGACAAGAGACACAAAGATTTTAGGAGGGGAAACCATAAATGGAGAAAACCCCTCAACTTCCTCTAAGATAGTATCACCACAAGATGTGATCCCAAAACAGTAAGATGACCTCCCAACACAACAGCAGCCTTCTGTCTTCTGTCAAGCCAAAGTATTTCCTTCTCCAAAGGTGCGCGACACTTGAGAGAGAAAGTGATGTAATTCACAAGTGATAAATAGAGAGACTCTCACTCTCTATTTATATTCTTCCGTTGACTTGAAGTGCACTCAACCATGTAGGCTTAACTTACAATTACTTACTCGAGCCTACACCTTAATTAGTGTATAATAACCCAAGTGCCCCGAAACTGTGGGGACTTACCTAATGATTTGATATGACTTATTTACATTATTAATCCTCCCAATCGGAACATCGAGGCATGACCACATGACTCAAATACATAATAGAAACAACCCGGAATGAACATCGGGTTACAATACATAGAAGAATACATTCCGAAGTTACATATACATCAACACTCCCTCTTAACTAGGAAGGTATTCTTTCGACACAATTTTCAGCACTGGTCTTCTTCTCTGTATCAACTGGATCATCTCGTCTTCAAGTCATCTTCGTCTTCAAGTCATCTTCATATTCAAGTCATCTGGATCTGGATCATCTCTCGATCTGGATCGTCATGGAACTAGATCTGGATCATCACTCGATCTGGATCATCTCTGGTCATCATCACTGGATCTGGATCATCACTCAATCTGGATCATCATCACTGGACTAGATCTGGATCATCACTCGATCTGGATCTGGATCTGGATCATCTCTCGATATGGATCATCACTGCTGGATCTGGATCATCTCTCGATCTGGATCTCTTGGAGTCATCATAACTGGATCTAGATCATAGCTCGATCTGGATCTCCTCTGGTCATCATCATGTGTGTACTATCTCGTCATAGAAAGTTATACAGAGCCATCCCTTTTTCATGCTGGTTGTAGGCCTAGCCACCAGGTAGGTCTTCGCCCAGCACTTACATCTGACCTGCTCGTCAAAAAGGCATGCCCAGCACTCACATCTGATCATGTAGTAAACAACAATCACATCAGAAAGGCCCAGCACTCACATTCACCAGCATGGTAGGCACATCAACTACCATCTGTGAAATGGCTCTGCACTTATATCTGACCTATTCGTCAG
>LPNX010234439.1:84644-127023 GCA_001517045.1 Pseudotsuga menziesii | reverse complement strand
CATCGGGGCATGACCACATGACTCAAATACATAATAGAAACATCCCGGAATGAACATCGGGTTACAATACATAGAAGAATACATTCCAAAGTTACATATACATCAACAGTTCTTGCATTGCCTACATGCTCCCTACGCATTAATATTTTATTTGAATTGCTTGTACATGTCGTATAATATAAATTTTCTATTTTCATTTCTAGCCTCTTCACCATTCTTCCTATCCAATGTTTGTATGGAAACATAAGAATATCATACTTAACTGTCTTTGTTGTGTTCTTGTTGTACCATTCCCTGCTTTTAGCACTCTTATGTTCTCTCTGTGCATTTCCCAACTCTGTTTTTTAACCACTTTCCCTCTATTAGAATTGTTTGTTTTCAGCTTTTGTCTCCATTTCTGCATCATTTCTTTAAATTACTATTCAAAATTGTGTTTTATTTTTCATTTTATACCAAAAGCTTGGAATTTTTTGTCCATGTTTATTTTCTACCAAACCAAAATATTGCACGAGAATCCTTTTTTGGGTGGAAATGGAGGTTCTTTTCTAGTCATCCAAGCTTCTTCAAACCTTCTCATGGGAAAGAGGAGTCTCGAGTTTTAAAACCTAGTAAGAGAAATTATCTTTTATCCTCCATCTTTGAAGCTACCATTTGTAGTTATATTACAAGTGTATTATGATATATTTCTTGGTTTGGCATGGGAAGCTTTGTTGGGGTTGAAACAGAGGTATATTTCCATTCTAGTGCATTTCTATTGTAGTAATAATTTTTAGGAATTGCGGCGACATTGCCACCTCGTGGCTCTTGTTTGAAAAATATCTAATGTCTAGCTTAGGATTTTCCTATTGAATATTTCTGAAGTGGATCTAGTTATTAATGAGTAGATTGGGTTTGACCCATTCAACCCTATCTACTCTTTAATGATTAAAGCCTCCATGAGATCCTCAATTGACCCCATCTTCCTAACTTGGATTTGTTAGGCACTAATCACAGCTTTTATGCCATTTTAAATCTTAATTCATCTTTAATTTTCTATTTTATAAAATCTGATTTTTTTTCCATTTACATGTATTAAAATCATCCCTAAAACATCAAATTGCATGGTAGGTTTGCCCCAGTTTGTGGCTCGGAATTACCTTCTAGAAATATCCTCTATAGCACTGATTAAATCTCCTCTAAAATAGAATTAAAACATCCATGAGAATGCACATCAATCACAAGCACTTATTGAAGATCCAAAACCGTGTAAAGGAATGTGCCTTTCCATATTTTTTTAAGGTTTTTTAAACCTCCAAGTTTCATCGCAATATTGATGAACTTTCGTCACAGGTATTACAAAACCGTCGAAACCCCCGGTGGCTTTCCACGAATACCATCACTATAGGGACGCAGTTTCATGGAAAAATTACCATTCAACTTGCAGATTTTGTCGATAGATATTGGTTTTCCATGGTTTTACGTGGAAGAAATTTCTGTTCAAATTCCAGAATTTGTCGATAGAGAGACAAACATTCGTCGAAACTGCTCCATGGTTTTGCATGGAACCAAAATTTTGCCTAGCAGTTTTTGGCCATTTTCGCCATTATATGGATGATAATTTTGTTGATAGAGAGATTAAACGTAGAAAATGAATTAAAAAAAATCAATTTCAAGGCCATCGTATATAAGACACATGGCGATCGGTTTTTGTCTCTATATCGATGGCTTATAAATTTCATTGTTATAGCAATGAAATAAGTGCCACCAAACATCACGATCATTATTGTCACAATTGAGATAGAGAAATGTGGAAATAGCAATGAAAAACCATCGCAAATTTGCTCATATGTATTAGTGTGAGTAAGTTTACAGGGTTTTCTCCCTTATGGTTTCGCTGTGGAAATTTTGTGTCTCATGTATCTTTTATATCTTATGCATATTGTTGTACTTGTTATTCTTTCAGATAAAGATCCTAGATAATCTAATCAGATATTAAGAAAAACTAACATGGTATCAGAGCCTCTCTGAAGGAAGGCTTTGTGCACCTGCGAGATAGGGCTTCCTAGTTGAATGTGTTCTCTCCACAGATCATCAAGCAAATAGGGTTAGGCTAAAATTCCTCAATAGGGTGCATATTTTGGTAGAGGTAGTTTCTGAATCAGAGAAGTTTCATTATTTACCGTATCACTCATGTCGGGAGGAACTCAGGCACCAAGTATTGGAGGATTCCCACCTCAGTTTTGAGAAAATTTCCTAGCTGAGAAATCACCTCAAGGGGGCACATCTTTCTATCCAAACAAAATTCCCAAACTCCAATTTTGGAAAAATATGGTTTCTCTGACAAACCCTAGTTGAGCCTGCTTCAGAACCTGGTTGAACACCTCAAATCGTTAAGGTC
The DNA here is from genome assembly GCA_001517045.1 of Pseudotsuga menziesii. Classification (NCBI taxonomy): domain Eukaryota; kingdom Viridiplantae; phylum Streptophyta; class Pinopsida; order Pinales; family Pinaceae; genus Pseudotsuga; species Pseudotsuga menziesii. Next base: position 124,646 of record LPNX010234439.1, on the reverse strand, counting down.
CAAATATTTACTATTTACATTTGAGGTTCTCATTTTGAAAATATGACTCACCATACTTAGCTTGAGGACAAGCTTGGAGGGGTTGATAACTTCCGGACATGGAAGTATAGGATCTCCCTTATCCTCGACTAAAATGACTTGGATCAGCTTATTTATGGATATGTTCCAGAACCAGATGGAGATGAGGTTAAGGCTTCTCATAAGAGAAGCATGGATAAGTCTAAGAGAATCATTGTAGACTCTATCAAGGATCACCTCATCCCCCATGTGTCTGCATTAAATACACCAAAGGAAGTCTATGATGCTTTGACAAATATGTTCGAAGGGAAGAACATCAACTAGAAGATGAATTTGAGGAACCAACTTAAGAATGTGAAGATACAGAACTCTAAGACTATACATTCTTACTTCACAAGGGTTGTTCAAATCAAATAACAACTTGAAGCAATTGAAGAGAATGTCAAAGAAGGAGAAATTGTAATGACTACCTTGAATGGTCTCCCTAGATCACAGGACTCATTCATTCAAGGGATTTGTGAAAGAAGTGGATCTTTTTAAGTATACTTCGAGAAGAATGTGCATAAGAATAATCTAGACTTGTGACAAGAGAAGAAAAGTTGGGAGAAACTAACAATCAAGCTCTCACAGTTTACACCAGGAAGAACTTCAAGAAGAAGTAGAAGGAGAAATTTCATCACAACAAGAAGAAGGACAAGAATCCAAAAATGACCAAAAGAGATATTTCAAATATTTGATGTTATACTTGTGATGAAAAGGGACACTTGGCAAGTGATTGCCCCATCCAGAAAAAGAGACACCATGTTCATATTGCCAAATATGATGAACCAACAAATAAAGGATTCAAACGAGAGAAGGATGATTCATATGAACACTATGTGCTAATCTCAGCACTTACTGGCACTATCACACATGGAAGCAATTATTGGATCATGGATAGTGTATCTTCCAAACACATGATGGGATACAAGGAATCATTCGTCAATATGTATGAGAGTCACCGCATAGGTCAAACTTGGGGATGATTATCAATACCCCATAAAAGGGAGTGGCAAAACTTCATACAAGATTGACTTCGAGAAATCCTTAAAGATGAAGGGTGTTCTATATGTTCCAGGATTGAAGAAGAATATTCTCTCCATATCTGCATTAGATGTAAAGGGAATTAAGGTTGCATTTGTCGATGGCCAAGTTCTGATGTGGCCTAGAGGGAATACAATAGAGGATACACCAGTGATTGGAGAAAAAGGAAGAGGCTTGTACAAGTTGAAGGGATAAACTGGAAAAGAATTGGTTCATGAGTTGATTGAACCAAATGAACTATGGTATAGAAGGCTTGCAAATGTGCAGTACCAAGCACTACCAATGGAAAGCAAAGCAGTCTCAGGATTGATAGAGATCTGAGCAAAGCATGAAGGAATTTTCAAAGGATGTTCAAAATGAAAGAATGCAAAGAAGACATTTCCCAACAGTGAAAGAAAGGTTAAATGAATATTGGAGATAGTACATTCGGATGTATGTGGACCCATGTCTTCTATATCATTAAGCGGGTATGTGTACTATGTTTCCTTTTGTTATATTTTCAACATTAAGCTAGCATTATATTAGGATATTTAACTGAGAGAATAATAAGCACAATCAAACACAAGAGACAATGAACATAGTTTTTTTCCTCATGGAAACCATAAATGGAGAAAATCCCACAACTTCCTCAGAGATAGAATCAACACCAAATAGAAAATCCCAAAACAGTAAGATGATCTCCCAACAGCAGTAACCTCTTTCTTCCTAGCCCCAATGTCTTCTTCTTCGTCAGCTATGCGCTACAAATAAGTGTGAGTGAGTCTATGATAAATAGAGAGGATAGCTCTCTATTTATACTAATTCCCGACTTGACTAAGCCCAACTAGTGCCGACTTCACTAGGTGAGTCTAATAACCCTAGTGCCCTGAAACTGCAGGGACTTTAACCCTTGATCAATAGGAGGGTTACCCAAAATGACTTGACATGACCTATTTACATTATAGATCCTCCCGATCGAAACATCAGGGCATGACATGACTCAATTACATTATAGAAACATCCCAAAATAAACATCGGGGTATAATACATAAGATATATAAGTGAATACATTCTGAAGTTACAAATACATCAACACTCCATCTTAACTAGGAAGGTATTCTTTTGACACAATTTTCAGCACCATTCTTATTCTCTGTATCAACTGGATCATCTCATCATCTTCATCTTCAAGTTGTCTTCATCTTCAAGTCTTCTTCATCTTCAAGTCTTCTTCATCTTTAAGTCTTCTTCGTCTTCAAGTCTTCTTCATGTTCAAGTCACCTTCATCTTCAAGTCATCTTATAAGTCATCTTCTTCTTCAAGTCTTCTTCATCACGGGATCTGGATCATCACAACTACTAGATCATCACTTCTGGATCATCATCACTGTATCATCATCAAATCAGGATCATCACTTGATATGGATCATCATCAAGTCTAGATCCTCATCACATCTGGATCATCATCAAGTTTGGATCATCATCAGGTGCTATCTTGATTCTTCTTGTCACAGGAAATTCTATAGAGCTAGCCCTTTTTCATGCCATTTGTAGGCCTACCCTTCATGTAGGTCTTCAGCACTTATATCTGACCCTAATTCATAAAGGCCCTCCTAGCTCTTACATCTGACCTCATCTTGTCAGAAAGGCATGCCCAGCACTCACATCTGACGTCATCTTGTTAGAAATTCCCAGCACTCACATTTGACCATGTGTAAACACATCACGCTAGAATGGCTCAGTGCTTAACATCCATCCTCATCTTGTAGAAAAGGCTCTGCACTTACATCTGACCCCATCTTGTCAGAAAGGCATAGCACTCACATCTGACCATGTGTAAACACATCGTTCCAGAATGGCTCAGCACTTATATCCAACCTCATCTTGTCAGAAAGGCTCTGCACTTACATTCAACCATGTGTAAACACATTGCATCGAAAGGGCTCTAAGTCCCAAACTAAGGATTCCTGGTAACTGACTAGATGCCTCCATTCTCCCAAAGAATGGAATCAACCCTTATATTTGATAAAGTGGGACACATCCCTCAATCACATCAAAATGGTCATGCGCTCACATCTGATCATGTAAGGCTACATCCTATAGTCATATCAAAATCACCCTCAGTCCCAGACTGAGTATTCCTGGTAACTGACCAGGTGCCTCCATTCCAAGAATGGCATTCATCCTTTACATCTAATCATGTAGGAACCAATCCTACAGTCACATCAAAATTGCTCAGCACTCACATCTTCCATGTAAGGAACCAAATCCTCTCACCATGACAAAATGGCTCAGCCCTTACATTTGACCATGGAAGGAACCTAATCCTCTCCCATGTCAGAATGGCTTTAGGTCTCATCATTTCCCCTTGGATGGAACCTCAATTTGGAGAACACCAAGCTTCTCCCTGAAGTACTCAAACTTCACTCTATCTAATGGCTTCATCAATACAACAGCTATCTTTTCATCCGTCGCAACATACTAGAGCTTCACTCCTCCTCTCTACACCATATCCTTGATATAGTGATACTTGATCTTGATATGCTTCGACTTGTCATGGAACATTGGGTTCTCTGATAACTTCACACAACATGGAACACTGGGTTCTTTGACAACTACAATAGAATCCATCTGGAGATCAAATAAATCAAACAGTAGCTTCCTCATCCATACTGCCTCACAACTAGCTGAACAAGCTGCAACATACTCTGCTTTAGTTGTACTCAATGCCACACAGGATTCCTTCCTACTAAACCAAGAGATCACACCTGATCCCATACTGAAGCAACACCCTGAAGTGCTCTTCCTATAGATGGCACTGCCTGCCCAATCTGAATCAACATAACCCTCCATGTTAATCTTGTAATTCACCTCATACTTGAGCCCATAATCAACTGTACCCTTCAGGTACCTTAGAATATGCTTTGCACCAATCAAGTGAACATGTCTCGAATCTATCAAGAACTGGCTCAAGGTGTTCACAGCAAAGCAGATATCTGGTCTCGTGTTTGTCAGGTACATCAAGGACCCAAACATCTGATGATACATTGTAGCATCAACTGCTTCTGATGAAGCATCACTCAATAGCTTCAGGTTCGATGCCATAGGTGTGGTTATGGCCTTGTAGTCCATAATCCTGAATCTCTTTAGAATCTCTACTGCATACTCCCCTTGTCTAAGGAAGAATCCATCCCCATTCTTCAACACCTCCATGCCTAATAAATAGTGCATCATTCCCAAGTCTTTCATTTCAAACTCGGCAGCAAGTTTCCTCTTTGTATCAGCAATCAACTCATCTCTACCTGTTACAAATAGATCATCCACATAGAGTAGGAGTATCACTAGATTTCCATCTTCAACCTTGTAGTAAAGGTTGGAGTCTGCTTTACTTTTGGTAAATCCCAAATTGGATAGGAAACCATCAATTATGTCGTACCATGTCCTGGGTACATGTTTCAAAATGTGTAGGGATTTCTTCAATATACACACATGAAACTCCCTATCATGCGTCTCAAAACCGAGTGGCTGCTCCACATACACTTCCTCTTCAACTATACCATTCAAGAAAGCAGTCTTGACATCCATCTGGTGTATCTTCCATTTCATCACTGCAGCCAAAGAAAGTACTGATTTGATGGAAGTGTATCTGGCTACAGGTACAAAGGTTTCTTCATAATCTATTCCTTCTTTCTGGGAGAAACCACGAGCCATGAATCTTGCTTTATATTTCTCGATGTTGCAATCTGCAGCATGCTTGATCTTGTAGATCCATTTGGAAGTTACAATGGACTTCCCTTCTGGTCTTAGGACAACATCCCAAACATCATTCTTCATGATCGATTGATACTCTTCGATCATAGCATCCTTCCATTATTTTTTTTATGCCACTTCTTCATAGTTGGAAGGTTCTTTATCAATGATGTCACATAGCAAGGCTACATAACTAGAGCAAGATCTAGTTCTCTTTCTTCCTTTGGGTGTTTCTTCTGAAGCTCCATATCTTTCTGCTCCTTGGATAATTTCACATACCTAAGCAGGTTTCCTCTTATGAGGATTCTTCTCCAGAGGTGGATCTACAGGTTCTTGTGGTTCTTCAAATTCTCGATCTTCTTCTTGAAATTCATTCATGGTTGTGTCATGAATTCTGGGTTCTCTTGTTTCTTTAGGTTCTTCATCCAGTCTCTTCCTGGATTTGATGTAGGCTGAATCTTCGACAAATGTTACATCTCTACTAATGTCGATCTTCTTGAACCCTGGAAAGCATATTTTGTAAGCCTTTGAGCTTTCAGAGTATCCCACAAATATACCCTTATTTCTTGAAGGATCTAAATTTGTCCTATTTTCTTTCAGGATGTGTATGTACACAAGACAGTCAAATATTCTGAGATGGCTAAATTGTAGTTTCTTTCCAGAGAAGACTTCTTTAGGAGTCTTGTTCTCAAGTACTCTATGTGGAGTACAGTTCTATACATACACCATTGTTCTGGTAGCTTCTACCCATAGATGCATAGGAAGATCTTGATCATGAAGCATTTCTCTTGCAACTTCCATGATAGTTCTAATCTTCCTTTCTGCAATCCCATTCTGTTGTGGATTATATGGAGTGGACAACTCCCTCTTAATCCCTGAGACTTTACATAGCTCTTTGAATTCATTTGATGTGAATTCTCCACCATTATCTGATCAAAAGGCATTGATCTTCTTTTCAATGTGGTTCTCAATCAAGGATTTGAATTCCTTGAAATTTCTGAATACTTCATCTTTGTTCTTCATGAAGTAGATCCATGTTTTCCTAGAAAAATCATCAATAAAAGAAACATAGTATACATACCCTCTTAGTGAACTGGATGACATTGGACTGCATACATCAGAGTGGATGATTTCCAAGATTCATTTTTCCTTGCTCTCGCTGCTTGGAAATGTCTTATTCGTATTCTTTCCTTTTGCACATCCTTTGCATACACCTTCATATTTTGTCTGAATTTCTGGGAGACCTTCAACAACTTTGCTTGCAAGTGGTAGTACTCTGTAATGCACATGTGCAAGCCTTCTATGCCAAAGCTCATTTGGTTCTACTGAGTCATGAACCAAATCTTGTTCTGGTTGGCCCTTCAATTTGTATAGTCCTCCTTCTTGTTCTCCAATCACTACTGCATCATCAAAAGACTTTCCCTTTGGAAACATGAGGACTTGGCCATCTACAAATGCAACCCTCATTCCTTTTGCATCTAGTGCAGATATGGAGAGGAGGTTCTTCTTTAGTCTAGGTACGAACAATAAATCTTTCATCTTGATAGAATTTCTAGAGTCTAGCTTATAGGAGGATTCCCCACTACCTTTTATTCGACACTGGTAGTCATCTCCAAGTTTCACCTTATGAGGTGATTCATGTTGAGATAATTTCACAAAGGATTCCTTGAATCCTATCATATGTTTGGAAGCACCATTGTCTATAATCCAATCATTTCTTCCATGTGTGATAGTTCCCGTGAGAGCGGAAATCATAACATATTCTTCATCACTGACTTGTATGTTTCTCTTTGTGGACAGTTCATCATCCTCTGTAGCATGAGCATGATGTCTTCTCTTGTTTCCATTCTTCTTGTGAGAGCTACTTTTGTTCTTAGGACAATCTATAGCAAAGTGTCCTCTTTCATCACATGTATAGAAAATGAACTTAGACTTATCTCTAGGATTTCTAAAGTTATTCCTTTGATGAGAGTACTTACTTCTGTGGTGTCTAGATCTGATTTTCTTGGATTGTACTATGAGAGCTTGATCTTCACTTCCCATATTCTCTTCTCGAGCTGCTATCCGAGCTTCTTCTTGAGAGCATTCTTCCCATAGTCTGTTGAACTTGACTAACTTATTTATGGCATAGATCCATTGAATGGAATAGTCCCATGTCCTAGGGAGACCATTCAAGGTGGTTATTACAATCTCTACATTATCCACTTCTTCATCTACTACTTCAAGTTGTTCTTTGATCTTGGAGACCCTTGTGAAGTAATACTGGATGGTCTCTACATTCTGGATCTTCACATTCTTCAACTAGTTCCTCAAGGTCATCTTCTGATTTATGTTCTTTCCTTCAAACAATTGGTTAGGGAATCAAACATAGATTTAGGTGTCTTTAGGGAGGAGACCTGTGGTATGAGGTGATCCTTGATTGAATCAGTAATGATCCTCTTTTCCATAACCAACTTCTTCTTGTGTAAGGCCTTAGCCTCATCTCCCTCTGGAACTAGAACCTCCTCATTGATGTAGGAGTCCAACTCATTCTCTTCCAAGACCAAGGAGATCCTATACCTCTAGGCTTAGAAGTTATTAGTTCCCTTAAGCTTTTCATCAAGCCTGGTATGATGAGACATATTAACTGAGAACCTCAAATGTAAATATAAAAGATTTAGATCTTACCAGGTCAAGATGTCAGATCTGGATTTGGAGCTGAAATTTTGTAGTGCTCGTTCAAGAGCATATTAGGGTTTTGATTTTCTGGAGTTCTATCCAACCAGATGCTTTGATATTGATCCCTAACTTAGATTTTGGGGAGGATATCAATACAAGCCTGGGCTCACTGAAAAATTCCACTTCTCTGGAAAGCCCTAATTTTCGGCAGCAGTGTTGGGTCCAAAACTAAAAAACCTCAGAATTGGATTCTGCTTCGACATAAAGATGTGCCCTAGGGAGGAAAGTTATTCCAACCTTATTTTTCTAAAAATATGTGGACATAGATATACAAAGTAGGAATCCCTAGTTCCCGCAACTGCATAGTGTCTTATTCTCAGGTTAGCTCTGATACCATGTTAGATTTTTAACATTAATCTAGCATTATATTAGGATCTTTAACAGAGAGAATAACAAGCACAACAATAAAACACAAGAGACAATGAACACAGTGTTTTTACTTGGGGAAACCACAAATGGATAAAACCATGCAACTTCCTTAGAGATAGAATCAACATCAAATAGAAAAGACCAAAATAGTAAGATGATCTCCCGACAACAGTAACCTCTTTCTTCCTAGCCCTAATGTCTTCTTCTTCCTCAGCTATGCACTACAACTGAGTGTGAGTGAGTGTGTGATAAATAGAGAGGCTATCTCTCTATTTATACTAATTCCTGACTTGACTAAACCCAACTAGGGCCGACTTCACTAGGTGAGTCTAATAACCCTAGTGCCCTGGAACTGCGGGGACTTTAACCCTTGATCAATAGGAGGGTTACCCACAATGAATTTACATTACTTATTTACATTCTAGATCCTCCCGATCGAAACATCGGGGCATGACATGACTCAATTACATTATAGACACATCCCAGAATAAACATTAGGGTACAAGACATAATATATATAAGTGAATATATTCTGAAGTTACAAATACATCAACACCTTTATACATGATTTTTCACGTAAGACTTGGATATATTTCTTGAATGAAAAAAGAGAAATTTTCAGCAATTTCAAGAAATATAAATCCTTGATCAAGAACCAGATAGATAAGAAGATCAATATTATACAGTCAGATAATGGCAATGAGTTAACTTCGGAAGAATTCAAGGAGCTTTGCAAATAATCTGGGATTAAGAGCGAGTTTAGTACTCCAGACAATCCTTAGCAGAATGGGGTTACAGAACAAAAGAACTAGACCATAATGGGAGAATAAAAAACAATGTTGCTTTAGAAAGAACTTCCTATGCACCTTTGGGCGGAGGCAGCAAGAACAATTGTGTATGTATAGAACCGTACTCCTCATCAAGTACTTGACAACAAGAATCTTGAGAGGATTTCTTAGGAGTTAAACTTGAAGTCATCCATCTAAGAATATTTGGTTGACCTATGTATGTACATGTCCCAAAGCAGAAAAGGACCAAGCTCGATCCTTCTAGGAGGAAGGGTGTATTCGTAGGATACAGTGATACGTCAAAGGCCTACCAAATATACTTCCTAGGATTCAAGAAGATCGAAATTAGTAGAGATGCAACCTTTGATGAAGACTCAACATACTTCAGATCTGGGATGACTCCTTTCCAGGAAGTCAAGGAAACTAAAGAGACATGAGTCCGAGACATGGAAATTGGAGAAAAAATTCCAAAAGACCCTAAATATCACGACATGATAGAACCACAAGAGACGATAGAGACATTCCTTGATAAGGACTCCCACAAGAGGAAACCAGCATGGGCACAAGAGCTCTTATGAGAAGCTGAAAGGTATGGTGCTCTAGAGGGAATACACAGAGAGAGAGAAAGAGGGGAAATCCCTACAATACTTATGTGTCCCTGATGTGTGACATCATTGATAAAGAACCATCCACCTATGAAGAGGCTACAAAAAAGAAAGAATGGAAGGATACGATGATCAAGGAATATCAGTCGATCATGAAGAATGATGTATGGGAGGTTGTTCCGATACCGAAGAAGAAGTCTCTCATGACTTCAAAGTGGATCTACAAGATCAAGCATGCTGTAGATGATAGCATCGAGAAACACAAGGCAAGTTTTGTAGCACGAGGCTTCTCACAGAAAGAAGGCATAGAATTCGAATAGACATTTGCACTCGTGGCGAGGTACACTTCCATAATGACCATACTTGCTTTGGCAGTAGTTATGAAATGGAAAGTACACCAGATGGATGTCAAGAAAAATTTCTTGAATGATGTAGTTGAGGAGTAAGTGTACATGGAACAACGATTGGGATTTGACACACATGATAGGAAAACCCAGGTGTGCAAATTGAGGAAGTCCTTGTATGGTTTGAAACAAGCACCGAGGACATGGTACAACAAGATGGATGTCAAGAAAACTTTCTTGAAGGATGTAGTCGAGGAGTAAGTGTACATGGAACAAGGACTAGGATTTGACACACATGATAGGAAAACCCAAGTGTGTAGATTGAAGAATTCCTTGTATGGTTTGAAACAAGCACCGAGGACATGGCACAACAAGATGGATAGATTCCTGATGAGATTGGGATTTACCAAGAGTAAAGAATATTCCAACCTCTTCTTCAAGGTGGAATACTAAAGACCTGTGATACTCCTACTATATGTCAATGACTTTTTTCTAACAAGAAATGAGGAACTCATTATAGATGCAAGGAGGACACTTTCTACAAAGTTAAAAATAAAATACCTAGGTATGATGCACTACTTCTTAGGAATGGAGGTGTGGCAGAGTGTAGATGGAATATTCCTTAGGAAAGGGAAGTATGCAGTGGAGATTCTAAAGAGATTCATAATGTTGGACTACAAGGTTATGGATACACCTATGGCATCTAACTTGAAGCTTCCGAGTGATGCTTCATACGAGAAGGTCAATGCCACGATGTATCGTCAAATTATTGGCTCATTGATGTATCTAACGAATACGATACTAGACATATGCTTTGCGGTGAACACCCTGAGCCAAAACCTAGAGGATTCGAGACAGGTTCACCTGATAACAGTAAAGCATATTCTGAGGTACCTAAAAGGTACAGTGGATTAGGGCTCAAATATGATGCGAATCAGAAGATCAACCTACACGGTTATGTTGATTCAGACTGGGTAGGTAGCACCACTAACAGGAAGATCTCCTTAGGTTGTTGCTTCATTTTTGGATCTAACACGATCTCTGAGTTCATCAGGAATCAATTATGTGTGTCACTGAGTACAGCTGAGGTAGAGTATGTTTTTGATTTCTCAGCTAGTTGTGAGGAAGTGTGGATGTGAAAGATACTGTATGAATTATTTAATCTCCACTTGGATGTGACTTCCATATTCTGTGACAATCTGAGTTGTGTGAAGATGATGGAAAACCCAGTGTTCCATGACAAGTCGAAGAACATTGAGATCAAGTTTCACTATATCAGGGATATGGTGCAGAGAGGAGAAATGAAGCTTTAGTACGTGGAAACAGAGGAGAATGTAGCCGATGTGTTGACCAAGCCTCTTGCGAAAGTGTAGTTCAAGTACTTCATAGAAAGAATCGATGTGATCTAGATCGAGATCCCTCGAAAGAGGGACTAAGGTATTCTAGTATAGCTAGAAAGATAGGTTGTCTGGGCATAACATCCTAGTGAAGTTTATAAGTTGCTTAGACATAATCAGTCCTGTAGGTTATCCTTGGATGTAACATCTTGGTGAATCTCATAGGTTATCCTTGAATGTAATCAATCTTGATATGATACAAAGCATATTATCTCACATGGGCAATGAGACAGGTTGTCCGAGCAGGAAAAATCCTAGTGTAGCAGGTTACTCAGATGTAATCAGTCCCGTGATGGGTTATCCAAATGTAAAGAGTCATCCCTTGCATGGTGCGCATGTTATTCAAATGTAATACGACCCATGTTTTTTCTGAGTGTAAATACTGAGCCCTAGCATGGTACATAGGTTACTCGGATGTAATATGTTTCGAATGTTATCTGAACGAAAAAAAAATCCTAGATGTAGGTTGTTCAGATGTAATCCCTTAAGGTTAACCAGAAGAATGTAAAAGGTCCTAGTGTAGTAGGTTGTCAGGTCGCAATTCGTCCTTACATACATATGAGATATATTTGTTCCCATGTTGAGATGATAAGGTCATGAAGCACAAGAGGTTCACCTAGGTGGTTCTTTAATAGAATGCGAGTCGACCATAGATGCTTTGGTTGTTTGTTGTTTTTTCTTGTGTAGGATAAAACAAATGATATAGATATGGCGAGATGAAGGTAGAAGACATAGGTTATTTCTGTGGAAATGGAAAGAATATCCTGGATAATTTCTACATCAAGGCTTGCTTGAAATGCGATGAAGACCTGGCAGAGGACTAGGCCTACATCCAACATGAAAAAGGGTTGGCTCTGTAGAAACTTTTGATGACAGATAGTATGGTGTGATGATCAAATTATACGAATATGATGGAAGAAGCTATGATGAAGAATCTCTGACTCCATGATGATGACGATGCGATGAATACCTGACAAGATGTGTTGATGACTGTGTAGAGAGATAATGCCTTCCTAGTTAAGAGGGAGTGTTGATGTATTTGTAACTTTGGAATATGTTGTGATGTATATTATCATTGTATGTTGTTGTACCCCCATTGGGGATGCATTTTACCCCTTTACAGGATGTCTAAATTGTTTCTAGACCTTGAGGTACAACCTTCGTTGTAAGTCGATGCAATAGTCTCGAGTGTAACATCATGTACTATTTACTTGTAGTCTCTCTACGAGAAGTGGGCCCCATGTGAGAAGAGATGTAGGCTCGAGTCTTATGTTTGGCCAATGAATTGAAAGAGTATAAAAAGGGATGTACTCTCCCTCATTTATACACACCTCACGCTCTCAAGTTCGCATGAGAGAGATAGAGATAGTCAAAGGAGGAGAGATAGATAGTTGTTGAATACTTCTTATTACTGATTTTGATCATCTTACTATTAGTTTGTGGGGTTTTCTCCTTTATGCTTTCTTCGGTGAAAATCTGTGTGTCTCGTGTATCTTTTATATCTTATGCATCTTGTTGTGCATGTTATTCTTTCAAATAAAGATCCTAAATAATATAATTAGATCTTAAGAAAAACTAACACTCATGTATATATATGCTAGAACTTTTGAATGAAAATTTCAGCCGAAAAAATCTTGGAACATCAATTCCATACAAAAGGTATGTGTGTGAATATTATTTTGGGCCTTTTATGCACCATGATATGATGAAGGATGAATCACTAGTTGAAAATTTATATATGAGGTAAATCCTCATGTGATAAATTTGATAAAATGATTGTTTCTATATGCATTGGTGATTCTTATGATTAGTAAATGATTTAGAATATGTGAAAATGCATGGAATGTAAGGACATCGATCTTAAAAAGTGGGAAAACTATGTGCCATGAAAAAAAAATTCATGAATGGTTTTTATATATGTCATGTATCACTAACAGATGTTGCAGGTGCATCTTTGGGGGTAAAAACTTATATTTTAAGAGTTGTCACATAAAGTAGCAACTGTATGTTGCAAACGAGAGGGCTGGTTATTTTTCCCTTGATTTGAAAATTTATGTTTATGCATATGTTTATGATAAACATTGGAAACACCTTGTAATGTTTGCGTTAACAAACAATCGATACCCCTTTACTGATCTTAGAAGCAAATGTTAGTAAATTTGTGTGATTGGAATCATAATTTGATAATGAAGATGGTCGTGAGGATGACAATGACATTGACAATGATAATGTAAAGCATGACATGAATGATCGGAATGAAGATATTAATGGAAATGGTGATGAGGATGAGGATGATGATGAGCAAGAAGATGAAGACGATGATAACAATAATGATGACAATGGAAATAATGATGACATTGATGGTGGTGGTGGTGCTGATGGAAACATTGATGAGTATGAAGGTAGTCATGTTGGTGGTGCCAATGTTGAGGACGATAACTACGGTGAGGATGATGATGAATTTGATGAAAAATTTGATGAGGATGATGAATATGATGTTGATTATGAAAATTATGGTGATGTTGATGAAGATAACGGTGATGATGATGAAGATGATGATGAAGACTATGAAAATAATGACAATGATGACAATGAATATGATGATAAATGCGATGAAGATGATGATGGAAATCATGATTATGAAGGAAATTAGTATACATACATTTTCCACAAAAGTGTGCCCAAAATCACCATTTAGATTATGTATAGTCCATTTTGGAAAAAAATCCATTCAAGGGGAAGAATAACCATATAAACCCCATTTTCAAGGGAAATAATGAGGATAAGGTACTTGACAAGTGGTTTAGTGCAATATAAATGTTTATTAAAGATGATAAATTAAATTATGTTGAGAAGGTAAGTCTTGTGAGTATGACTATCTATGTAACTTCCAAGGAAATATGTTATAAGAGGATCATGAACTCCTCACTATGTGCAGAAAAATCATGCATGAAATGCATAACAATTCTATCCATTGAGGAATCAAGAGGATTATTGCATGATTAGTAGTAATTATGTTAACACTATGATTATTCGATAGATGACTATATGAATGATTTCCACTCACTCATGGATCATTTGGACATCAAAGTGAAAGACTCTAACCATGTTCTCAAGCACCATAGTGAAATAGAATAGTGTATGAAAGAAAATATTGAATTCCTTGTTGTAAATACACTTGGAGATGCACATGGGAATGATGAAAATATTTAACATAAACACATGCTAAGGAACTACATCAATCTTCACAATAACTAGTGTGATGAGCTACATCAATCTTCGCAGTAACTAGTGTGACTAGTAGTAAAATTTCAACACTACTACTAAATATTAAAATTGATGCAATAAAGTTATAGAAAAAATAACATTATGTAGTCCCAAGATCAATTTGTAAGGAAAAATTAGGGCCACATGAGAAATAACTTACAATACAACCCAAAAAAGTAGGCTAATAAATGCTTAATTATGTTCAATATTACCTTACACCTTATTGACGATTGTAAGGAATGCAAATCACTTTTGGAAAAAAGTTGTGATCTGATGGCACGTGATTAAGGGGAGAAATATCAAATTTAATACTCGAGTTCTCTATCATTATTTCTCTCATAGCACACATGGTCTCATCTCCCTTGGGATAAAAAGGTCCAAATGGAATTCCTAAAGATGTTATAGAAAGGGCATAGACTATAATTTCTGTGGTCCAAAGTTCAGACTCAAAATATGAAATAGTGACACGTGGAAGTCCATACAACTTCACTGTTCTGAATAGTCCTGTAACAGATCACCTTGGGAAAAGGATCATAAATCCCAATTGGTGAACCCAATTATAATGGAACCTATGGCGTTGGATCAGGGATATGTGAGGTTACCACAGTGCAAAATTTCAGACACAGAGGAGTAGTAATGTCAGAGATATCATAGAAATAGTGACAGGCACTTCTACAGAAGAAATTGGAAAACTAGGGCTTCCTGTTCCGGAAGCTTCTCTCCACTGTTTTCAGAAAAGGAGTACATTGGACAGCTCCATTTGAAGAGATCTATATTTCTATCCAATTAGATCTGAAATATTCCAAGTTTTTGAAAATTAGGGTTTCTCTAACAAACCCTAGATCAGCTAGCTCCAGAACCAAAACAGACACCTCAAATCGTTAAGATCTAATCCTTTGCTATTTTCATTTGAGGTTCTCAGTTAAGATGTCTCATCATAACAAGCTTGATGAAAAGATTGAGGGAGCTGATAAATTCCAAGCATGGAAGTATATGATCTCTCTGAAGAAAATGAATTGGACACCTACATGAGTAGAGAGGTTCCAGTTCCAGAGGGAGATGAGGCTAGAAGCCTTACACAAGAAGAATTTCGTCAAGGCCAAGAAGATCATGGTTGATTCAGTCATGGATCAACTTATACCACAAGTGTATTCCCTAAAGACACCGATGATGTTTACCAAGCTATTTGAATGGAAGAAAATAAATCAGAATATGACCTTAAGAAACTAGTAGAAGGAAGTGAAGATCCAGAATGTCATACTTTACAAGGGTCTCTCAAATCAGAGAACAACTTGAAGCGTTAAAGGAAGAAGAAAAGAATGTAGAAGTGGTGATAGCCACCTTGAATGGCCTCCCAGGATCATGGGATTCATTCATTCGAAGAATGTGTGCTAGAAGGAAGGGATTACTTTCAGCAAACTCTGGGAAGAGCACACACAAGAAGAAGAAGCTCAATAAGAGAAGATGTGAGCAACTGAAGATCAAGCTCTCACCATCCAAAGAAGATCCCTCAATCAATGAGGAATATGAAGAACTCAACTCTTGAAGAACCTCTTATCCACCATAGAATTTGGATAAGAAATGATGCTATTATGAATGAAGAAGACGACAAAGTTGAAGGCTCAAGAAGGAGTCTACCCACGAAAAAAATCAAGATAAGTATTCAATTGTCATTTCATGATATTGTTTTGTTATGCATTTGTCTATATTCAATTAATGTATTATGCATGATAGAATGTTTGCATTAATGACAGTATACTACTAAGATGCATGTAATGGGTAAGTAGCTCATGGTGCTATACAACTCTCCATTGCTACTTATCTAGAATGAAACCGCTTTGCTGACATATTGGATTAGTGCACAATCTCAATGTTGTCCTGGTAGAGATGGAAGGCATCTAGAAAGTTTCAGTGAGATATGGATGAATGTTGTATTAGCTAAAGTAGTTGCATGATCATACATTTATGCACAAGAAATTTCCAGTATGAATATTCCTTATGAAATGTTTCTAACCATACAAATGCATTTGACTTGTAGGAAAGATCACGTACATAATTGCCTACAAGAAAAGAAGGACAAGACTTATTTCAAAGAACAAGTGACAACAGTTCAAGATGAAGAATAAATATGACAAATGAAACAACATCTTTAATAAAGAACCTTCCAGCTATGAAGAAATAACCAAGAATAAAGGGAAGACTAGTTCAAGAAGAATGATGTCTAGGATGCAGTATCAAGACCTGAAGAGAAGTTCATAGTTCCATCATGCAGTAGATGGAAACATTGTGGGATAACACATACATAATGAGATTGATGAATATTTGAACCTATGCTACAAGGTTGATAGAGGATGACAAGCTCACAGATGGGTGTGAGAATAGATCTTGAAAAGTTCAAGATAAAGGATCTTGGTATCCAGTGATCCTAGATGGATACTAATTGTCACTCCGATACAGAATGTTTCAGTGTATAGAGTACGAAAGACAGAGGGAAAATGATGCTCTGCTTTAGAGGGAGTTACTACAGAATATCCTGAGGTTCAACATGGTACGATAGGAAGGATAGATTACTGATGACGCTAGGCTTTGCTGAGAGTAAAGCGGATTCCAACCTTTGCTTCAAGGTTGAAGGCGGAAGACCAGTGATGCTCCTATTATGTGTCGATGCTCTATTTCTAGGCATGGAAGTGTGGGAAAAGGAAGTATGCAGTAGAGATCCTGAAGATGTTCAGGATGATGGACTGTATGGCCACACCTATGCCATCGAAGCTAAAGCTATTGAGTGTTGCTTCATCAGAGACGGTGTATGCCACGATGTATCATCAAATGATTTATTCCTTGATGTACCTGATGAATACAAGACCAGATATTTGCTTTGCTATGAACACATTGAGACATGTTCACCTGATGGTTGCAAAGCATGTAGTGAGGTACCTGAAGGGTACAGTTGATTATGGGCTCAAGTATGAGGCAAATCAAAAGATTATGTGGATTCGTATTGGGCATGGAGTGCCATTGATAGGAAGAGCACTTTGAGGTGCTACTTCAGTATGGGATCAAGTGTGATTTCTTGGTTTGGCAGGATGAAGTCCTACATGGCACTGAGTACATCTGAGGCAAAAGATGTTGCCACTTGCTATTTGGGAGGTAGTATCTTTCTTTTGAAAACTACTATTTGATTTGGTTGATCTCACTTGCATTTGTTGTATGATGCAGAGAGGAGCAGTGATCCAGATCAAGATCTCTTGAAAGAAGGATTTCTAGCCTAGCTGATGAGACAGGTTTCCCTCGGATGTAATCGGTCCTGGTAAAGCTTGTAGGTCATCCTTGGACATAATCAGCCCTAGTGTGATTTTATGCTAGAAATGGCCAAATTGAAGTTTGAGTACTTCAAGGAGAAGCTTGGTGTTATTGAGATCAAGGTTCCCTCTAAGGGGAAATGATGAGTCCCATAGCCATTCTGACGAGCAAGTTAGCTATAAGGGTTGAGCCATTCTGTCATGGTGAGAGGATTGGTTCCTTCCATGTCAAATATGAGTGCTGAGCCATTTTGATATGACTGTAGGATTGGTTCCTACATGATCGAATATAAGGGCTATTGCCATTCTTGGAATGGAGGTGCCTTGTTAGTTACCAGGAAAACGCAGTCTGAGACTAAGGGTCATTCTGATATGACTGTGAGATGTGTTCTCATATGATCAGATATGAGTGCATGGACATTCTGATGTGATAGAGGGATGTGTTCCCACTTGATTAGATGTAAGGGCTGAGCCATTCTATCATGGCTAAAGGATTAGGCTCCTCCCATGTCAGATGTGAGTGATGGCCATTCTGACGAGTAGGTCAGATGTAAGGGCTACCACCATTCTGACAATCAAATCAGAGGTGAGTGTTGACCATTCTGATGTAGGATGAGATCCTACATAGATGTAAGGGCTACCACCTTTCTGATGAGTAGGTCAGATGTGAGTGCTGGCCATTCTGATGTGACTGTAGGATTGGGTCCTACATGATTAGATATAAGGGCTACCGCCTTTCTGATGAGTAGGTCAGATGTGAGTGCTGGCCATTCTGACGAGTAGGTCAGATGTGAGCGCTGGCCATTCTGACGAGTAGGTCAGATGTAAGGGATATTGCCTTTTTGACGAGTAGGTCAGATGTGAGTGCTTGCCATTCTGACGAGTAGGTTAGATGTAAGTGCTACCAAAGACCTATGAGGAGGTAGGAATACACCCAGCAAGAAAGAAGGCTAGCTCTGTAGAACTTCCTATGATGAGAAGAATCATGAGATAGCACATATGATGATGACCAGAGGAGATCTATATCGAGCTATGATCCAGATCCAGTTATGATGACTCCGAGAAATCCAGATCGAGTGATGATCTAGATCCAGCATTGATGATCCAGATCGAGTGATGATCTAGAACTAGGGATGATGATCCAGATTGAGTGATGATCTAGATTCAGTGATAATGATCCAGATCGAGTGATGATCAATATTCAGTGATGATGATCCAGATCGAGTGTGATCTAGATTCAGTGATGATGATCCAAATCGAGTGATGATCTAGATTCAGTGATGATGGTCTAGATCCAGTGATGATGATCCAGATTAAGTGATGATCCAGATCCAGATGAAGATGACTTGAAGATGACAAGAACTCAATGGTGATCCAAATGATACAGAGAAGAAGACTTGTGCTGATAAATTGTGTCGAGAGAATAACTTCCTAGTTAAGAGGGAGTGTTGATGTATTTGTAACTTTGGAATGTATTTCTTATGTATTGTAACCCGATGTTTATTCTAGGATGTATTTGTGATGTACTTGAGTCATGTCATACCCCGATGTTTATTCCGGGAAGTTTCTATAATGTGAAAGTCATGTCAAGTCATTGTGGGTAACCCTCCTATTTGTCAAGGGTTAAAGTCCCCACAGTTATGGGGCCCTTGGGTTATTAGACTATCCTATAGAATTTGACCCTAGGTGAGTCATTGTAAGTTGGGGAAATAGTCCCCAACATTGTGTTACCCTCCTATTGGTTGGAGGAGGCAAAGTCCCCACAAGTGGTGGGGCACTAGGGTTATTAGACACTCCTAGAGATGTCAGCTCTAGTAAGTAATTGTTAAGTAAGGCCGACATGTTGGAGTGGATTCCAAGTGAATTGAAGAATATAAATAGAGAGTGAGTCTCTCTATTTATCACACACACACTCACTCATTGGGGCGCATGAGTGAGAGAGGAGAAGCTCTCTCAGTGTGTGAGAGAGAGACTGTTGCTGTCAGGAGATCATCTTACTATTTTCAAGTTTTACCTTTGGTGCTGATTCTATCTCTGAGGAAGTTGTGGGGTTTTCTCCTTTATGTTTTCCCGAAGAAAAATTCTTTCTGTCTCTTGTCTCTTTTGTTGTGATTTTGTTTTATTACTATGCATGTTATTCTATCAGTTTAAGATCCTATGATCATAATGGTAGCTTGAATGATAAAAATCTAACAGATTTAACAAAATTCACATTTCAACAAGATTTAACTTCACACATGATGCCTATGAAGGTGTTGATAGATCCACCCCAGGTGGACAAGGTTTATCACTATATGATATTGCAACCTATACAAACATAAAATGAAGGCGAACATTCAAAAAACTATTCAAACTAAAAGCATTTATAATATGTACTAAAAACATATTACAATGATTGCAGGAAGGGATCATTTTAATTCATGGACCACTCACTCCACCATACCTAAGTGTGTGGTACACCAATGCAGTAAACCGCTGTAGTGACAACATCAAGGGTAGATACTAACACAACTACGTAACTTGTTTTTCCAAGTGTGCTATCTAGGCGTATAAACTACAAACACCATATAATTAGATATATAAATATAAAATAGAATTATATATATAATTAATGAAGAAAAAAGAGATGGTCAACATACTAACTATGTTCAAAAACTATCAGGCATATTGGTATTTGTTTATGCTTAACAAGTCTTCCCATAGCTCAAACATATATTGGGATTAGGTAAGACTCCATGTTTCCTCTTACACTTGGACCCTACTATAGGGGATGAATGCCCAAATCCTCCCACAACATCACCTAATGATCACTCTTCTCCTGATAATATTATGAAACCATTGTGTTGCATCAATTTATGACCCACAACAAATAGCGATTTTTGGGTTTGGATAATTCTCCTCCTATCAGTGGATGTTAGATGGGGGTAGTGGGTTATCGCCTAGAATTATGAGGACTTAAGAATGGGTTTCTATTATAATTATCTTTTTCCTACACACACCCACAACCCACCCCTTGAAATTCACCAATGTCAATGAATTTGACATGGCTCCCTAACACAAACTCAACATATACTTTCCTAAGGAAATATAGAGGCATCTCCCTATTATTGCAAGGAGGTTTTTCAAATACCATAAACCACCTATCTATTCAATGGTGTTTGAATGGTTGGAAGGTGCACCAATCCATACAAATGTGTCTTGTAGTCATTGGTGTATTTAATAAAACTCTTGGGTCGATAAACAATGCCATCAATTGTTGTTTGGAGATGTTGAGGTATGTTGTAATCTCACAGATCACATAAGGTTACCAATAATATATACTAAAACATACATACACAACAGAGACAAGAGACAAGAACAAGTAGATAGAATAACAAATTATATTAGCATGAGAGGGTCCATACAATACAAAGAATTGAATTGAGTTCTCATCTGGCTCAACAGCCTAATATATATGATTACAAAATAGTTACAAAATAACTACCTGTCGGTTCGGTGAACCGACATGACTTTTAGGTGGCCGACCTAATCTCTAGTTTAGTCGGCTAATCGACTTAGTCAGTTGATCGACTAAGTCAGTTATTGTTCAATTCGGCATACCGACTTACTCTTCCAACATCTCCCCCACGAACAAAATGTTTCTTCGTCCCGAAGAAACAGGGAGGTACCAAAATTTCCTTGACTATCTAAGTAGTCATTATTTTGTGTTTTGATTTTTATGGGCTGTGAAGTCTGATGGTCGGTCTTTTTTGTATGCATACTTTGATAATTGCTGGAGCTATCACTACTAGGTGATGTTTGAAATCCATCCAACTCTGCAATATTTTTTGTATGTTGATGGTGAGTGTAGGCAGACTTGATAAGATCGACAATTTCTCTGGAATGGAAATTTCAGCTATTCTCTCCATGTGGGGACCCATAAACTGGTCCTTTTCTTCTGTTGTCTCTCTAAGTCATTTCATCTACAGGCAGATGATGTCTACTTTTTCCAAGTTGGAAATGGCTTGATGCACCCACTGATGTGCTTCCCACTCAAGCTTCTAGGGTTTAGTTGTCTCAAGCACTATTTGATCCTCAATTGTGCTTCTGAGTGCTTCATCAGTGGTTTTCCTCTTCTCAAGCGCTTGGATCCCTTGTCGGGTCTGTCTGGTGTGCAGATAGACTTGCCCATAGTAAGCAGGCCAGTCTTTCAATACTTATTTTGTGATTATAGACTCCTCCATGTGATCCTGCAACACTTTGTAGGATTCAAAAAAGGCTGTGTGTTGCACCATCAATAGTCGAACGGCTTCTTCTTTCTGCTCTTCTTTTGTTTCCTGAATCTATGCTTTGAACGCCGACACCACACTTTCAAATAGCTGATAAGTTGTTTCTAGTGTTTTGTCAGTGTCAGCCTCTATTGGTCCTGGTATCACAGACTAGACCAGGTCCCTACACTTGTTAAGGAACTTAACTTGTTCTTTTTCCTTGTTGTCTAGCTCCTTACGTCAGTGCTGGTTCCTTTTCTTTGCTTCAACTGCTAATGCTTCCAATAGTTGTTCTAGCTCTGGGTCTCTCAATTTGGTTGCATTGACCACAGTGGTTGACCTAACTAGATTGATGTGGACCATTGCTGGCTATCCATGATGGTCCTTCTTCTTTTTATTTTTTTTGTGCTTCTCTACTTCGGCTTGTTTCAGCACCTGTACAAAATTCGAGTCTGGATTTTCTATTTGTTGTACAGCAGTGGTTGACGGTATTTCAGTTTGGGGTGGTGGGATGACCACTGCCTCTATTTGTTCGGATGCAGGTGGTCCATAAGTGGATGCGGTTGGTGCTGATGGTTGCGGTGGGGTTGGTTCTAGCGCAACTGGTTGAATTAAGGGTTCTAAGTCGGGGGGTGGTGGGGTTGGTGAATGGTCGAGTGTAATGGGGTTGGTGGAAGTGTGGTCAGTTGGTGGGTTTTCGATCTAAGGGGGAAACTCCATGTCGGAGAACATTTGATCGATTTCTTGAATTATGTCCTCCAAATTTTCTTCTTCCTCCCCCCTGGTCGGTGCAGGGGCTGGTGGATGGGGTTTGGGTTCAGTCAGAGTGATAGTTGTGGTTCGACGTGCAACAACTTTGGCTTCTTTGTCAAGATTTATCTCGAAGTTTGAAGTCATATTTGGAAAAAAAATTATCCCTTGAAGTACTTGGCCAGGTTGGGAAACTGGTAGTCGGGATCCACTAACTTCAAATAAAGGGGATTTGGTGGAGAATTTCTAGACCCTGGTGAATATCTCAGGTAGTTTTTCAATGTATGCCTATAGGTCCCTATCCCAGTCAAACTTTTCCTTCACAGCATCCAACATAGAACTCTTACATAAGTCGAGTGGGCTTATTGAATGTTGTGCTGGTACGAGCTCTTCTATTATTTTTGTCGGAGATGAAGTTGGGGGTGTAGACACAAGATCTACAACATTTTCAGGTGTTGACATGTGTGTGATCTTGGCCTTCTTTGGTCAACCTTGTAGTGCTCCTGCCTCGACAAATATCTAGAATTGGGTTTCCACCGGCACTTTATTTGTGGAGGCATCTTCTATTATGTCGATGGCCATAGTGGCCAATTCTTCCTCATTGTCTGATGATTCTACAATGATAAGCTTGTGCTTACTTTTCCCTTTTGGCTGTTGTTGTGTTCTTTTCCTCTTTCTTGCAGCTGCTATCTCTTTCGACAATTTAGCTATAATTTCTTTAGTGAGAGAATATTCTGGGTTTTCAGCTTCTGGCTCTTCCCTTGGCTCCTTAGTTGGGATGAGACTTTCTGCAGCCAAATTGGTTACCTGCTGGTCTGCACGAGTTTCTTATGCATGTGTTTCTTCTATCTATGCCGTCAGAGGTTTGATTATGATTTGTAGTCGACTAGTGGTTTTGACCGGTGTCTCCTCCAACACAAAGGTACTAATGTAGAGGTTAAGCTCATAATCCTCTTCCTTCTCTTGGTCTGTCAACAGCTCCTCTATCGAGAAGTCGGTTTCCTTTGCCTTTGCTAGTATTGGTACTTTTGTTCCAACTTGTCGAGACAACTCCCAAAAGATCTGTTCGATTGACGGGTATGGTGCCATGCATGTACCATACCACAGTATGGTCGATCTCTAACTGAATGTGGGACTTCTTGGGTAGACTTCGTCGGATGTTTTAAGGTACCCTCCATCTAGTCGTGCAGACTTTGAGCTGCTAGAGCCAGTTTTCCAACGGCAATTTTGCATTTGCAAGTTCCATCATTGTTCCTTTCTGGGAGAAGGGTTTGAATCTCCACATATGGAATTTTGTTGGTTCTTGGAAATTTTTATTTCCTTCAGGGAAAATATAGAACATTACTATCCATAAGATAAGGGACGAAAACCTGATAATTCCTCCCGTCTCTTGGCATTTTTCACAGACGGTTTTAATCATGTCAGCGACATATTCGGCCCATCTCTATATCTTTCCATTAGTCGCAATGGTTTCGACTACTTCTAACATATCTATTTTGAGGTCGCTTCCATGACCTGCCATGGTGAGTGTTATAGCTATTATTTTGGCCACAATCTGTGGCATCTGGGCTGTGATTTGACTAATCATTAACCCTTTCGAGTTTTTTCCCGATGGTGACCCTGTTAGTTCTTCAACCAGTCCTTATTTTTTACCGACTGGTACCGAGTCTCCTTTTTTTGATAACCCTATCAGCTTGGAAATGACTTCTCCCGAGATGTCGACCGGTTAGTTGAAGTAAAATTGGTCATTGTGGTACCAGCTGATCACAAAATTGATCGCTATTTATTTTGTGCCACCGAAGCTTTCCATGAGCAGCGCGTTGGCATAGTTGACAATTGAGCTGTGTTGTATTTTCTTGGCTTCGGGTGTAGGCTTCTTGTTGACGTAAGCCCACTCTTTTATCTCGGTCCATAGTTTTTGCCATGAGCCCTCCTACACCTTAGCATTCTTGATGTTCTTTAGTCTACTGACTAATGGTGTTTCTGCAGTCTATAACTCCTTGGCCTTGGCTGAGGCTCTGGTCTATTTTGGTGCCATCTTGTTGGTTTGGTGGTCGATTTGACTAAGGGGATTTTTCTTTTCAGTCGTCTAGTTGCTCTAATGCTCTCTTTGTTTGAATTAAGGTGAGTGATCCCTTGGTGGTTTAGTATTTATAGGGGATGCATTGGATATTCTTGTCGATAGGTGTATTAATGGTGGACGTGATGTTCTAGATGGAACACTTGAGTGTGCGTTAATGACGAATTGGTTTTGGTGCACGTAGTCATAAATGCGCGATGGGACTATCGAGGCCGTCGGTCGATGTCGGTTATGAAAATGGTCGATGATGTTATGTCGATGGGCATGATGTCAGTGGTAAAAATGGTCATTTCCTATCATAGTTTTGTGCGTGTACGGTATTATTTTTCTTTTTGGATTTTTAGATTTTTATAGCATTTGTTTAACTGTTATGGTCGTTATATGATTTTTTTTTAACATTTTAGTCACACTCCATTAACGATTTTTTGAAATACTGCACCTTGTAATGTGCTTCGTCGGACTGATCCATTGGTATGTATCTCTTCGAATACATAGGGTCCCAGACATTCTGTATGTAGCTTTTTAGGTTTACCTTTTACCCGACTATTGTATAGTAAAGCAAGATCTCCCACTGACCAGTTTTTGTTTTTAATGTTTTTGTTGTGCCATGTTTTTTGCTGTTGTTTCTGGATTTCTTGATGTTGTATCGCTACTAGTCGGTGTTATTCAAGTTTACTTAGTTGCAATAGTTGGTCCTTTCTTCCTTGTTCGACATTGACATGTAATATCTCTGCAATAATAGGTGTCTGTTGTCAAAAGTGTAGTGGAACTACTGTTTCTTGTCCATAAACTAGTCATAAGACCAAGCAAAGATATCGCGAAATTCTTTAAACAAATTGGTGTATTCTTGAATCTCAGCATCGGAACATTCTTCCCCAATATAGACATTCTCTATCCTGCCAGGATCGCGAGAGATATTGATAGGGATGGTAGGATATATATTCTCCATGTTCCCATCAACCATCGGACCAAGAGAGCTTAATGGAACCATGGGACTACCAATTATTTCACTAAGAACCTCCCTAACGTCCTCACGCTCCAAGCGGTCAAGCTCGGGAAGAAAATAAGATCTATGATGCAACTCTTCCCAAGGTGGCTCAACCCCTGACATGGCCTCAATAATCGCTTTTTCTAAAGGAAAAACACTATCAAGGCAGACATGCGCATGAGAAGACTGAACTACCCATATAGGCAGCACATATGGGTCCTCCTCCTCTGTTCGCGAAGAGGAAGGACTAGGCTCTGCAACACACCCAATATTAGCTTGATAAGCTACCATAGTTATAGGAAATGGCACATCTGTCACGATGGGCTCACTCGAAGTATTCAGTGTAGGAAGAATCCAAGGATCTTCCATATGACTCGTGCAAAAAGACACCGATCTCACAGATGTCGAAGCCTCACCAGAAATAGACCCTATCATAAGGATAGGTGCAGGACAACTAAATATTCCCATGAGGGATGGATACATGCTAACACCCACACTCCTAGTTGTCGGCTGAGAGTGCTCTACAATCAGGATCAAAGCTCTTGAGGATGCGGTAACTGACGGATTCTTGAATGACGTTTGATCAATTGTAACTATATTCCCATTAAATGGAAAACATACAACACAAAATATTGAAGAAGCTACGGCTTGCGTACTATACATCCAATTCCTACCGAGCAAGAGATTGTAGTCAAGGGGTGCATCAACCACCTCAACCTCTATTGCAACGGTCTTCCCTCCCAAACAGACCTTAAGGGAAGGAAGGATCCCGTGTGGCCTAAACGATCTCCCATCAAGCACAGTTAACATGGTAGCTGATTTAGACAACTCAGGGGAACCTAAACCCTTCCAACACGATAAATACATCATAGAAGTAGCAGCACCTTCATCAATCATAGTGCGCTTGATGGTCATGTTGAGACATTCTACATGAATCAAAAGAGACACATAGTAAGGTAAGAGAGGATGAAGTCCTGCGGTTTCAAATTTAATCATGGAGAAAGAATTATCATTATTCACACCAAGGGCAGAAAGCAAAGCCTTCCTTTGCAAAGGACAACTCTGAAGTACTTCTAGTGCAAACATCACACAAGGAGTGTGGCCCAAATCCTTGACAATAGAACAGTTTTGGGTGGCTCGGGCATTAGGATTGTGCCCCAAATGCTTAAGGACTCCCTTAGGAATGTGAGGGGCAACTTCAGGTTTATCCATAGGTTTTTCAATATGCAAAGGAGTTCCTGGTGGATCAAGTTCCTTTCCTGGGTTGGGTTGTGACGAACCATAGTCCTTCACATGATTCACAACCTTCATAGCATGCACCATGTTAATGCAACCATGACCACTACCCTCTGGCAGATCTTGATCACCACTAGACTGATCATGGGTCCCTGAGTTCATGTTTTGATTATGAGGAAAAGGGTTAGTCAGCACAGCTGGAACCTGTGCTAAAAATCTCGAGGCTTCATCGATACAAGGGCAGAAGTGAGGTGATCTTCCTTACACAACTTGCAAGGAAATTTAACCTTACGTTTAGATTGCTTATGCCCCCTAGCATTATGAGCATTCTTGTCATTAGTATTAGCATTTTCATTCCTATTCCCACCCTTATGATTGTTCTTACCCTTCTTTTTATTCCTTTCGAGTTGTTGGTTACCCTTCTGGTCTGACGATTGCACCGAAAGCACACTCGCCATTTGGGTGGGTTGAGATGAAACCGTGGCTTGTACTGAAGCAGATTGGTTGATTGACAATTCACTGACTTGTTTCACAACTGAATCTACAAGTTTAGCACTCACACAACCAACAATGCCATCGGCATGTGGGCCAGGTTTAACTTTAGGGTTGAAACTAGAATGCGGAGCATTGGGAATGATCTCATATAACAAACCGGATTGAGCATAAATCAAATCCAGTTCTTGTGCCCTAAAAATAGCTTGTTCCTCATTTTGCACTCCGGATGTAGAAACATCCTTCGCTATATAAGGAAATAACGACTTAAGGAACCATTCGAGGAGAAATTCTAGCGGTATAAAGGCTTTAATCAACCTCTTTCGTCTACACCACTCTTGGATATGGTCTGAGATATGTGTGGCTTCATCCTACCGAAATGTCGACAAGAGTTCCATACCAACATCGCAATGCACTGGTAGCTGGAAGTGGTTAAGAAAATTCATCGCTAGGTCATCGAACAAAGCAAATGCTCCCCTAGGTAACTCGATATACCATTTCGCGGTGCATTGAAACAGCCTTAAACGGATCAAGTCTTGGTTTAAGGAATTTGAAGAGCACCATAGGTGAAAGGTAGTAACATGTTCGCTTGGATCCTCTCCCGGTTTGGCCTCGAAATTGGGTATGTCCGAGGGAAGCTTAGTAGGGATAGCCGGCCAAGCCGGGTCATGAGATACAATATCGTTCGTCAATCTCAACAATTCAGGAATATTTAGCGTTGTGAGGAAAGGGAGCATAGGATGAGCAGGTCAGTGCACCGCTCCCTAATAGTTTTGATTCATATAGGTCCGATTACCATAACCACCATGGCCTTGACCATAGTGCCCTCTTCCCGTTTGACCCATGTAGGGTGGTATGGAAGCACCATAGTGTGGTGTACCTTGACTATTCAGGGATACAAAGCCATAATTTGGAGAGTAAGCGGGTTGTTGATACCCGTACCCATAAGGTGAAAAACCCTATCCATATTGTGTCCCATAATAAGGTCCATAAGTCATCGCATGATATGTCCCATGAGACACTCCATAAGTAGGAATATACGCTCCAGAAGTAGCAATATACATTCCGAAAGTAGGAATATACATTCTGGAAATAGGAATATACACTCTGGAAGTAGTAACATGACCTCTAGAAGTATGAACACGACCTCCTGAAACAACGGGCGGTACTTGAACCTGAGACACAATAGGTCTAGTAACAGTAGTAAGGACATGACTCGTAGCAACATTCTGGCCCGAAGGACCACGTGAATGAGGTGGAGGGTGAACATTCAAAGAACTAGAGACAAAGGATGAATGGACCTGTGAAACTATGTACATGTTGTTCCCTATAGTCACTTGTCTTGGATCTGGTATCCTAATAGCATCACTAACCCTAGGCCTAGCAGGAATATGTGATGTAGCTTCCACCACCAGGATGGAAGGTGCAATGTGACTTGTGCTCCCAAACCTCTCCACATGGTAAGGAATGAGAGTGCCCCCAGATGTAGTGTTAGGCTCAAACTCTGACTCGACATGAAATTCCAAATCATGTGTGGGAAAAATAGACATACCATAACTACCATAACTAGTGCTCGCGGGTTCAAAATGAGTCTCATCATCTTTCGGCATTCCATACCGGTGATGTGTCAATGGGGGATCAACACTAGAGTAAGTAGGTCTATCATGAAAAGTACGTATCTCAAAAATTACAGGACCTAACTCAGTCAAATCAGGTGAGAGATCATAGTTAGGAGTAAACTCCCCATCTTCCACTTGAATGGGAGAAGGTGGTTCAGGAATACCTTCTACATGGCCTCCCATCGTGTGTCAATCAATGTGTGAAGTAGTCCACCTGGACTGTCTATCTCTATCTCCCAAAGGAGGACGAGATGTAGAAGGCAGAAGTCTTGCTAAACAACGAGAATGGTGAGGCGCCATACCCAAATCCACAATGAATAAAAAAATGTAAAAAGACTCTCTAACTATGCAAACCCTAGGCAAGCTAACGTGCACAAAGCATACACCAATAAAATCTAAAGCCAAACAAATCAATCAAGGGTAGGATAAATGAGCTCCCGAATAAAGCAGGTATGTCTCACCTAGGAGAGGCTTGAGACTCCCATACACAACAAGCGGAGGTACGTAACCAATTATTGTGGCCCTTAGCTTCAACGTGTAAAGTGACTGTGTTGTTTGACCACAACCTTACTGAGACACCTGCAGAATAACCCCTGCAGAGTACCCCCTCGATATCCTAGGTAAGGCAACTAAGGTCACCTCAATATAATCAATGCTCAAGCGGACAGTCGCAGGTGGGATTGACCATATGGGCAGGGTAGCAAAGCCTGAAACTCTTAAAAGAGCCCCCAGATACGAATACAATCCTAGAAATATCTCCAGTGCTAGTCAGTTATGACTAGGGGTCATCCCAATCAATAACAACTCATACTGCTTCATGCTTAACTCCCTTTTGAGAGGAGAATCCTGAGAAACACTAGTTATACCAAGGAATTTCACACACTCACCTGGACAGACACATACATGTTGTTGTTTAGTGGTATTGGAGAATTTACTCATAATGAACTATTCCAAGACCCTAAAACCTAATCTTGTTGGTGAACCCTATCAAATAAAATAGTGTAGTTCATTTAATTAAGCATTGATTTTAATTGGCTTTATTACTCAAAAGAGGTAGATGGTCGTGCAACTAATGGCGTTATGACACAACATGAAGCAAAATGCACACCTAACAATTAATGCAAATGCATTATTTCCATGAAAAATAGGGTATGCTACTACGTGAAATGCACAATTTTCTTCTAATGATAAATGCAAGCTTTCCTATATGATATCCTGACTAATACTTCAAAGAAAATCTAGTGCAAGTACTATGCAAAATGCAAGATGCAATGCATATGATAATCAAATATTTTTGGATTTTTTGAAATAAAAATGAGATACTAAAGAAAAAGAATGGTTTTACAACCCCCAAACTTTGCAAGCACACTCAAGCAACACTCAAGCAAAGTACTAAGGTAAAAGAAATATAATGCACTAATCCCAAAACAAAAAATAAAAAATGCAATGATAAGAACATTCTTTAAAAAAGAAATTTTACCCTAAAAAAAATGTCTCTGGTTAGAAAAAGAGGTGTATACAGACTCTAGCAGTATCAAAGGAGACTCATCAATCATCCACATTCACCCAGCAACAATCAATCTTCCTCTAGAAGGAAAAACTAAGGGCATACATGATTGTTCGCAGTAAACCCGCGTGTGTACGTGGATATAGTAGTGAAACCTGCATATATACGCGACTGTGAGTTAAAAACTCACATACAGGAAGAAAGATGCATAAAAATAAAGGAAAACAGACAAGCTGAGACAAACTTCACACCAATCAGACACTACCAGGCAAACACGCCCCCAGACCCGACACAGAAACAGAGAAAAAAGAGCAATTCAAAGTCATTGAATGCCAATAGAAAACCCCCAAAGGACAGCTACTAGGAATTCCCCAGTAGAGTCACCAATTCTATTACGGAGAGAAATTCTTATGGCTTGGGGTACCACAATAGACAGCTTGACTCCAGAAATCAATCCTTTCCAATATGCAAGAGAAATCAAATATCTAACACTAAAGGATCAAACCTCGTACCTTATTCTGGACGGTTGAAGTAGATCCCCATTGAGCTTTCCAAATTCAGCTTGAATTGATTAATCACTTCCTCAACAACAAGTAAACCAGACAAGCATACTATATATTGGTGTTAGATCTACTCTAGAATATATAATCAACAACGTATAAGCATTTGAAAACATCCATGGATAAAATATTCATTCAAACATACATTATCGGATAGGAAAAGATATTTCTATTAATATAAAATCAGAGATTACAATGAATATAACCTCTGTCGACACGTCTATGAATCAGAGAAACTAAATCCCCCACTTGGGCCTCCACCACCTCAATCCTCCATCTCTCGATAGCAAGCTCACAAGCAAAAGGCAAGCTTGGGAAGAACACCAAAGTGCTCCAAGGGACAAAGGGATACAGACTCAAGCACAAGTTCCAACAACAATGGACTATAGTTTCTTTGCTCTCAATTCTCTTATGCCTTCAATGTATCCAAAGAGTTCCTTATATAGCTTTTCAATTGGGTAATGAAAGGTCGAATCCGAGCAATCCCAAGGAATATGGAAGGCCAGGAGACAAGTGAGTCGGATCCATGAAAACTCCAAAAGGATTTGGATTTTGTACACATCTTGATGTACGCAGTTTTAGGGGTCAAACCCACGTATATACACGATAAGGGGTTTAAAAGTCACTTATAGCAATTTTCACATGTTTATAGGGATGGTCTAGGAAACATCCAATGACAAAAAATGGTCCAAGGGGTCTAAGGAGTCTACAGAGGGATAGGGGAAGGCCATACAAGTGTGATTCACCTGGTGTGGTAAAATTAGCTATAACCTAGGGGTCATGGTACATGATTCCCAAAGACAAATGTTAACAAGTGTTATAATACTATGTATTATATACACAGTATGTATAAAGAATTAATTATGATTAAATATATAATTAAATAAAAGAAATAAGAGAATCTCAATCAATTATTACTCATTATTAAAGGATTAATAAATAGTATAATGCCTATGAAAGTTTAACTAAGAAATAGTTAAAAGTTCCTGAGTTAAGTATTGAAAATTACCCCAATAATTAAAAAGGGTTAAATCAAGAAATCAAGGATTTCTTGTTTTAACTGTACCATTGACTGAAAAGTATATCTATAAAGACTCAATCCAAGCAAAGGCTTGGGGTTCTGATTTTTATCTTTCGAGAATTGTTATTCTGCTTGTTTTGCTCTCAAGTGTTTTCCTGGAGAACTTTCTCCTGCAAGGAAAAGAGGATTGATGAGGAACTGAATACCAGTTAGGAAACCCTATCTTAGGAGCTCTAAGATACTTGCATGTTGGATTCCAGCTCGGGGGGATCCAAATTAAAACCAGGAATGGTTCTGGGTCATGGTTGGGTGGAACATGGTAGTTTCCCAAGTGATTTGGTCATCAAACAGAGGTCAGATCTGCATTGAATTGTTAATACTGGTTATTTGAGTGTGTAGGTTCAACCATTAACAGAGCTTCAAATTCAGGTATGAAACCCTTGACTTCCTATTCTATTTTCCTAGAATAATTGTTGTTTATACTACATAGATGATTTCAATTCATATACTAACCTTGTTGGTTTGATTCTCTGGTTAATAAGCTGCTAGGTTTTTTATTCTTAAAATGCTAACCCTGGGCTGTAAATTTTAATATATGTTGTATATTACCAGGGTTTGTATCCTTAAGATTGTTTCTATATTATTCCAAGTATTTCGTTTATGCTTACTGTAACTAGGTTTTGTTATCAGTAGTATAATTATTTACTCCTTGGGTTTTAGTACTCTGCTGACATATTACATTTTTCAACAAAGGCTTGTTTCAAGTTTTAATTAAAACTAGTTCAGCAGTAAATAAACTAGAATTCTAAATATGACTATTTAGTAACAGAACTAGAATATAAGTTAAATCCACTAAGAACGGATTATATCTAAAACAAAGCTAATCAAATCATTAAGGATCTTTCAAGGTCTGTCTCCATATTACAAATTAATATTAAAATACTCCACATAAATAAAACAACATTTTAAATAATCAGAGTAGGCATCATGACCATCCATGTGGTCCTTTATCAAAAATTTGTTTACATTCATAATAATCCAAAATCCTATTTAAATTTGCCTAAGCACGTAACATTAACCAACTAGTAAATAAAACTCTTTAATATCCAACATAGGTCACGACATCAATTCCCATGGATGTCCTAAACCCAAGGCCAAAGCACAAATTAATAACCATAGCATAAATTTACAAATAGTGATCGAATAACACAATCATGTTGATGTTCTTTAAAATAATCAATAACCATAACTATTACATAAGGAACAGAAACCATTTCTCCTTTAATATAAAATATTTACACATAGAATGCCCAGGATTAATTTCCTGTAGGTTGTTTTCTTTTATAAATATAATTCCACGCTATACTTTCGATTATGTGGGAAACAATTATAATAACTACAATACTTCCTTTAAAAACATCAAAGTGTTGTTTCCAACCATTACATTCGCTACAATGAGGGTTATAACCCAATGCTAAGTTATGACCTCGACCACAATTATTTTTTAATATACAGTCCGCATCTAGGAACCTACAACACGATGGCAGTCATATGTTGCCCCATGATTTTTACATACCCCCACTTACATAATAAACCAAACAAAATAATAAGAAACGTAACCATTCAAGCTGGGACAGCGAGCCTATCATGAGCCAAGGCCATACATGGCATGGCTTCACCTATTCAATTCCCCTAAAACATAGCTAGGTAATAATTATAAATGTGCACGAAGCACCCATGAAGGCATGTGCCTCATCCAAACACAAGTATTTAAACCACAGTCACAGCATAAGTTTTCACACGCAATCACATTATTAAACCATTAACATAGAATATATACATCATAAACGCAGAGTAGGTAAAACAAAAGGAGTCATTTATTATAAACACAAAGTATATACATCATACATAGTATGGTAAATCGTATTGTCTCCACACAGTCACTTCTGAAGCCAAAATGAAGTCTATGTAGGCATGCCAATGGGCTATGGAACCATTGCAGGCAATGGTGCAGCCCATGGCTCAAATGCCCAAACCATTTAATCATTACAAACTCAAAAATTTATACACGGAACCAGAGGAAGTGTTATTTTTTCACTCCACGGCCGAAGTCATTGAAACTTTTAATAAAATCCAATTCTGAAATCATATTCTCGTAGGAGAAATTTAAACCCCACAATTTAACCCCCAAAACCAAACAGTGAAGACATCACTCAGTCGGGCCGAGAGGTAACAAGCATTGGCTTGTTGGAAGGATTATCATTCACCATTTCCATCATACAAGAAGAGGCAACAAGCATTGAGCCATGAATCTCTCCACAGACCCCAACACCTATAACCATCCACAAAAATGATGAGAAGCATGACAATGATAAATTGCAACAACGCAAACCATAAAAATGATAAGAGGCTGAACAAGGATCTTACCTGTATGCTCATGGAGGTCGCCTCCATTTTCCCCTGCGCAAAGCAAGACTAAACCCCAACTCAAAACCTTACAAATGAAAAAACCATCATGTGCCCAAGCCCTAAGCTTGGGGATGTCACATTCTCCAAAGAGCATTGAATGCACCAGCTGGAATCCAATAACGAAATACAAAACCCACTCTCCATAGTCAAGCTTCATTGCATATTTTGTGGCCTCCATTTCCCATACCAACGCTTAAACCCTGCTAACATATGGTTCCACCTTATGTTATATTGCCACCCTATTTCCTATCACCATATAACACTACAACTCTTATGTTATAAACAAGGCTTAACAAATTACGATGATAGGGTTTAAGTGTAAAGTCCATATATGGTTTGTGCTAGCTTTAAGTCAACCCAAGTCTGATGTATTAATATAATATATGTACCATAGGTTTAAAACCTATTAACATGTGAACCTTAGGCTTTGAGAAATAAACTTAATACAATACAATTAAGCCCTAAGCTTTGGCTTAGTGAACATGGCATATGTAGTATGCCATGTTAGTTACTTTAACCCTTATAAATCAATGGCCTAGTTTTGAAGGCCACATACTCAACCTGCAAAATAGAAAACATAAGAAGTGTTAATAACTTTTAATAAACTCAAACGTAAACCGTAATTAATGCCAAAATATGAAATAAAGAGTTATAAGACCCTAAGCAAGGATAAGTATTGAATAAGAGATTTAGTAGTAATAGTTAAATTGACAAGAATAGTAACTATACCTGTTATAATTCGGAGTCAATAAAAGAACCAAAGTCAACCAACAGTATGATCTTTAAAGTCACAGTTTTTCATACTCCTTAAATAATTTTTCGTCACAAGCATGAACTGCATGTAAATAGAATAGGTGCCTTAGTTTAGAGAACTAACTAAGCTTGATAACAAGTAAACACCTTTACCTCTCAAACCATCATGGGAGAAAGAGTCCCTCCACTCCTCTTAGTTTGTTTCCACAAACAAAGTTAAGTTAGGACTCCATAATTAACAAGTGCGACAATGCAGAAAGGACGAAGCATATAAAACCAGTGACGACACATAAGCGACAAAAGTGTAAACATAATACTAATTAGTAAACAGCGATACAACAGCATAAGTAAAACACAGAACGTAAGAACATCTTACGAATAAATAGAGGTACATGAAGTGTACGATAGAGTTCCGTAAGTGAATAATGTTCCGTCTAGGTAGTTTTTACTAGCCTATAATTTTTTTTTCAATTTTTGGGGACATTACACATTGACTATTCTACCATGCAATAACTAATAAGCAACTAGTGAGATTCCATAAGAACCATAGCCAAAGGACCCCTTTCCTTACCTTAAGTCCCTCCTAAAAATGCAAGCCATGGGATACTTAGAAGAAAATGGGTTGGGAAAATAGGGCCAAGGAATTACAAATTCCATCACCTTAGAAAAAATGTCAATACTATTAGAATTGTGGGAAGATCCAAATGCAGCTTTGGTTGGGAAGGTAGTTCTATTTAAATCATTTACCTTCTTTGTCCCATGAGTCACATTACCCAACAATTGGAATCAAGGTGGAATTTTTAGCTCTATGCATGGCTATAGAGGTTTTAAGAAGATAGGGGAAGGGAAGGTGAAGCTGTACGCCACACATGCTGGAGAATGAGTACACACACCGCTTAGTTATTTCCATTCTTGTAAGGGATGAAAACACATCAATTTGGGACTGCTCAGCTCTAATCTATCACTATTATAAAGCTACTAATTCATCATTATAGATCTATATCAGCATGTCAAAACAACCAGCAGTCATAGCCTACTCCAAACAGGCCTATTCCAAAACTTCTCTACAAGTCACATTATCTTTCCTATGTACTATTTAATAACTAGGACCCCATCTATATGTTCTCTTCTATTTGGTCTCCAAAAGGGGATGCGCTCAAATTAGAAAACTAATAAGAATTCCCCTCCACCAAAATCCTTACCCCTGTACTCAACAAAAGCATCCATGTTCGCATATAAAATGCCCAATAGAGAACTGAATCGTTCTGCTGATGCTGCTAGCCGGAACGTGTGGGAAGAGGACCCATGGGACAGAAGTGAAGGAATAATAAATAAAAAGAGGAGGTGATCCAGTAATGGAAGGGATGCACTGGCCTAGCTATTTCCTTTGGACAGAAGCTGAGAAACCCCAATTACTGAAAAACAACAAATTCTCCTAGCTATTGTTTTTAGACTGAAGCTATCTGGTTATTGCTACAAGGAACCGGTGTGGAGGTTGTGATTATGCACTATGGGAATCGAGAAAGGGGCAGGATCTCAATTAGTAGGCAATGGCTATATAACAACTAGCTTTTCAATTGGAAGATATAAGACTAGAATAGTAGGCTATTACAGAACACTTTTCACTGTAGGAACCCACGCTAATCCTAGAACTATCAAAATTGAACTACTCCCTATCCATAGTGCATGAAAGGTTGTTGACGGGACTCTTTCAAATTAACATTTTTGGATATTTTAATTTAGTTATAAAGTGAATGAACAATGAGGAGGATATACTAGGGATTTATCTTCATACATTATCATAATAGATTTATAAAAAAGACAATGAAGTACGATAATTCCTTCCTATATATTTTATATATATTGCAGTGAAATGGGACAAGGGTAGAGGGCTTGGAAAGCTGTCTCCTCGTATTCTTCTCAACCAACCTATTAGGAAGGGATTCCCCCTCACACCCTATCTATATGTTTCTTCTGCTGATGTCCTTGGCTTTTTGTTAGAGTCATCCTATCCCCAAGTGAAAATTCGATGCATTTCACTTCCAGATGCTTTAGATTTGATATATTCAAGTATATAATCAATCATGGCGAAGTATAGTGGGTGAATTCCTGTCAAATATCGGACAAGTGTAAACGAGTGTGAATCGTGATGGTATGAGAGTCAAGACTAGAAATTTTTTGTGTTGATTCAGTTTCAACTTTCTACTATAAACCAGAGAAGAAATAATTTAAAGAAGATTCAAGAAACTAACCTATAAAAATCCTGCATATAGAAGAAATCTTATGAAATTGCTTTTCGTGAATCCACTTAGCCACTATAAAGACACGATTTGCAACTGAAATCAAGCTTGATGTTGAGCCTGACTCTTGCAGCATTATATAGGTAAAAACATCCTCACTTGACTAAATATATCTATGTTTTTCTCAAATAGGGACCAAATCCAGTAAAAAAACTTTCCCCAGTTCACTATATCTCCATGTTTTCATTAAATAATTGTCCACAAACCCAAATCTAGGATGAACTATGTCTAATTTACCCCAATAGAGGTCGAAGTAAGACCAGTTTACCCAAATATCCATAAATCCCTACGAAATATAAATTTTTTAACCTATTATCCATAAATCTGGGGCGAACCATCTTCATTTCTCCTCCCAATCGAAAAAATTCGGCGAATGTGGGAAAATATCTCCTCCCAATTGGAAAAATTTGGGTGAATGTGGGAAAATATCTCCTCCCAATCAGAAAAATTCAAGCGAATGTGGGCAAATATCAGTATTTTCCTAGGCTAAATTTCATTTTCCAGTTTTTCCCTCTTGTTACGATGAAGGCGATTTAACTTGGGCCAGCTATATATAAAATAAATAATGGGATAATTTATTAAATAAAATAAAAACATTTTAATATAAAAATTCGCCCACCTTTTTTTGGCCACCCCTTAAAA
The DNA here is from genome assembly GCA_001517045.1 of Pseudotsuga menziesii. NCBI lineage: Eukaryota > Viridiplantae > Streptophyta > Pinopsida > Pinales > Pinaceae > Pseudotsuga > Pseudotsuga menziesii. Next base: position 86,366 of record LPNX010234439.1, on the reverse strand, counting down.
TTTTCCATTGGGCTAAACTTTGCCCTTAAAATCATCCCTAATGGAGAACCCAAAAAATGGGTTTGGTGCATGGCTAGGGAAATTAATAAAAACAATAGTTCACCTAATCAAATTGGGACCTATAGTAATATTTTAGCATCATCAATAACAACACCTCAAACATCCATACCTAACCTCCCAAGAGCTTAATTTTTCTTTTTATTGTAATATGGACACCATTAAGACTCAGGAGGCTTTAAGAACTAATTATGGGTCATAGTCCCTTAACCATTCCTGGGGGAGGAAAATCAATACTTATGCCTCTAAAGGTAGCTTTTAAGGCTTGAACTCCATGAACAAGGCATTGAACCTACACATAGAAGCTCAATATGTGATCTTTTTCATCTCAAAGAATATGGAGTGCATTAGAATGAGTTTATCACTAGGAACATATCCATAGACATGGTTTAGGGAGGAAATCTAGTCCTTAATCCCTAAAGGAATCCTATAGATATATAAGGTCAATAACAACACCTTGAACAAACACATATGATCTCTTAAGGGCATCCCCAACCTTTAAGTTGGGATATGGCCATGATTAGGCATTTTTTAGAATTAGATATGGAGGATAAGGTGTTAATCATGGTTGGTATAGAAATATTTATTTTGAGGTTGTAAACCAGCTTTTAGGGATCAAGTTCCATAAATGACACCTTGAATCACCACAGATGACCTCTTAAGTCGGTATTTTTTATTTGAATGGGGATATGAGAACCATTAGCGGTTTCTAATTACTATGTATGTGTTTTGGGACCTTAGACATAATAAGGAGAAGAAACCTAGGCCTTAGCCCCTACAAGCCGCTTCTAGGAATCTAGAGCCAAGAATGATGTGTTTAACAACCTCAACAGAGATTTCCATGGTATCATTTACCTTGAAATTGGATACTAGTGTCATTAGAAAATTTTTAGCACTAATTACATATATTAGGACCCTTGAAATGGGTGGGGGGAATACCTGATCCTTAGGCCTTAAAGGAAGTTGTTAACCATTTAGGGACAAAATTGATGCCTCCAACCACCACACATGATGTTGAAAGTCAACCCTTTGAATCTTAATGGGAATATGATTCCATAATTATTTTTTGAGCACTAGGTATGCGTCTCGAGGCCATTTACATGGTTAGGGGAGGAAGCTATGGCGTTAGGCCCTAACTAAAAATTATAGGAATCTAGGGCTAGGAAGGATGCCTTAAAAAATAACACATGGCATGGGACGTCAAAAACATGAGTGATGGAATATGCTCGTTCCTTAGCCCATAAAGGGATATTTGAGGCACCTATGTTAATGAACATTTCCTTGAAACATCACACATGACCTACTCAAGGTATGCTTGGTCTCCAAGAAAATATGCACGTGCCTTTAATAGGTTTTTAGCATTAGATATGTGTATTAAGTCATCAACATGGTTAAGGGAGGAAATCCAAGACTCAATCAAAAGAATTTTTTTGGCATCTAAGGTTAGGCATGCCCCTTACTCACTATCCATCTATGCCTCACTCATTAGCCCTCCTGCCTTTGTATTTCCATCTCTCTCTCTATATATGTATGTGTGTGTCTCTTCCCCCCTCTCTCTATATATCTATTTTTGTGTGTGTGGCCCTCCCTCACTCCCACTCTCTCATAACTTCTCTCCACCTTCTCTATGCGTTCCTCACTATCCTTCATTCTGCCACTCTCTCT
>LPNX010234439.1:58823-84477 GCA_001517045.1 Pseudotsuga menziesii | reverse complement strand
CCTCCCTCTCTATATTATTCTTTTTCACACTCTATCTAAATCATTATATCTCTTTCTCTCTCTCATACTCCCTTACTCTATGTTTTTGACTTATCCCTTCTCCTCAACCCCCTACCTCATTACAACCCTTGTTCTTTGTTTTATCCCGTCTCATTCCCCTCTTTTCAATTTCCCCTTCCTTCCACCTCTCTCCTCCAACACACCCTATTCTTGCTCTAATCCTCTATATCCACATTTCCTTTCACCAAACCTCTCTCTCATCAAACCATCACCCACTTCCTCCCCTCCACCTCATCCCCCTTCGCCACTCAAGTCTAACATACTACTTCTAACCCTATACATCTTCAACACCTCTTCTCCTCTTAATAATTCTCTTAATCCCCACTCCCCTTCACCCTTGTAACCCATCATGTTCCCATTCCCTTCATATTTCTCCACTTGAAATTACAACATCCTCCTAGGCCCTTAACCCTTCCCCACCCCACTCTTAACTACTAACCATACTCACTCGAACTTACAACATCCTCCTAGGCCCTTGACCCTTCTCCGCCCCCTCTAAACTATTAACCATTCCCACTAGAAATTCCAACATCCTCTTATTCCCTTGACCCTTCCCCACCCCTTTCAACTATTAACCATCCCCACTTGAACTTATAACATCTTCCTAATCCCTTGAACCTTCCCCACCCCCTCTCAACTATTAACCATCAGACCCTACTTGAAATTCCAACATCCTCTTGGGCCCTTGACCCTTCCCCACCCCCTCTCAACTATTGACCATACATTTGATTTATTGCATATAGTGCTAGCATTTTTTCTCTACATAACACACATGTTTTATAGAACTACATAACACGTGCGCATTTTGTAGTTCTATAACGCATGTGTTTTTTGAAGTTCCATAACACGCGAACATTTTGTAGTTCTACAACGTGGACACATTTTACAATTCTATAAGGGTGGGAAATGTAATTTGAATTTAAACATAACACGCTCTCATTTTGTAGCACCTAAACCATGGCAATTCACTTGCTCACATGTCATCAATAGTCCTATGTGTATGGTTTGGAGTTTGCTTCGGTAATACCAAATATGTTCTATGGTAAATGATAATAGCTAATTGGGCATTTCTTCCAATTTTTGAAGAAGTCGTTGTTTACGCACTCATTATAGTATGTTGCACATAATCATTTTTTACGAAATATTAAACATAAATTGCAATTTTTCTATAGATTCTAAATATGTAGTTTTTACTTAAAAATATTATGTTTTCCTATTTTTTTATCAATTTCTATTGTGTTCTAACTCCTTAACTACAAAAACATATTGTTAGTGTTTTTTCCATAATTTTTTCAGTTAGTAATCATTTTAAAAACAAATTATATGGTGCATTAAAATACATTAACCTCTACATTCTATAAAAAACCCATTTCATGATTATTTCATTAATACCTTCAAAGGATACACCGACAAAAGATGTACGACAATTTTCAAGGAATGATCACTTGGATAATTATTAAAATTTTAAAAATTGCTAACTTCTTTTTATGAAAAATAGCATTGCACTAATTCTATATGTTCTAATTTTTTGTAGCTCGAAACCGTCATTTACACCCTCAATGGTTGCACCCACAAAAACATATACCTTATCATTTCACTGAAAAATAAAAAAGTGACTGTTTGAAAAAATGAAACTTGACATAGTTATGAAAATCTTAAATACATAAGACTTATATACTTGGAAACATGATTCAATTTCCTATATTTCATTTTTTTAACTAAAAGTAAGATATTTTGTCTAAGTATCTCAAAAAATCCAATTAAATTTAGAGATGCATGGTTTTTTAGTTTTCTATTGAATCTAACGTGCCAAAAGTGACCCTCATTAGTTTACACTCACCCTACTTTTTCTTGTATTTTTCCTTTTTCATGCCTTCCTAATTTTTGTTTTCTTTTGGCCACCTTCCTTAATCGTTGATGGAAACTTCTCAAGAAGCCTTATTTTTCCTTATGTACCACCCTAAGCCACTTAGCCAATTTCCAACTCAATAAAAATATTAGAAATATTAAATATCTCAAAATTATGGTCCTTCCTGATTTATTTAATTAATGACCATAGTCAAAATTAATTCCTTCATTAACTAATTAATTAATATTTTCACTAGGATCCATGGAGTTGGATGGGTTAGTGGTTATTACATGGTGATCTCAAAATGGGAACATGATAGTTCTCCCTTCCCAAAATCACTTGTACTCAAGCAAGAATCCAACTCCAACCATATATGTAGTCAACCAATGTCTTCATTCCTCAATATATGTTGTTGACTAACTAGAATTGGGATCCTCAATCCCAATCTAAGTACCAAAGGTTCATCATGTTTCTACTACATTACTCTAATTTTATCCATTCCCTCAATGACTAACTCTATATTAATTTAGTTATGAATCTTACATATACTCATAAGATACATTTACATAATAGGAAGAATAAAAGGAGGGAATGGTCTTTATCCCTTCTATGTTGTGTCTCGAAATTGATAAGGGGTGAGCTAAATTTTTAACATTCTTGAAATGAAGTCACAGTAAAGTGTAACTATAGAAAGATACATTAGTAATGCATGATTTAAAACTAAACTTAGGCTCTCAAGTTAAGAGAGTGAAAGTACCTTAGGTAAAGGAGTTTCTAGCCTTGGTGGATTCAAGTCCAGCTAGGGGTAGCCTCTTGGCGGGAAAACATATGCCGCACAGAAAGCCAATTGCTTGGAAGGAAAGTGCAAATAAAGCCTTCAATGGCTAAGTACGTTGAGCTAAGTATTTATCTTGGTCATACACACTATTATGTAGTTTATCTTAGTTAATTGTCCAAATGTTATTTATTTAAGTTATTTATTCAATTGTCAAATCCATATTAAGTAAATACTGCAAACAAAGTTAACTAAGATACATGTTTATTAACAAAGAATGTTACTCTCCACTTTTTAAAAAGATTTATCTGTTTAAATATCTCTTGTATTGAGAGAAAACTTTACATTAGAGGTAAGAAATTATAGTAGAAAAAGTGAAGTTAAATAATCAATGTTTCATGGTATTTAATCCTAATTCATGGTTGAAGATAAAGTTTGAAGTTTTTATTATGAGGATGGAATCTCAAGTTACAAATGTAATGATTAGGATCTCATGAAAATCATAAAGAGAAAATTATCTCTAGTTTAAGAGAATTATTTATTCTTACTAGTACCTACTTAAGAATATTTATTTGTATTAATTAGGTTATGTCCTACATCCCTTTGATATGATAGTTTTTTTTAAGAATGGGCAATGCTAATAAATGTTTCTATTGATAGAGGAAGTTCCATTGTAAAGGTATATTAAACTTATTTTTCTAAGTGGCCTCACATTTAATGGTTTACACTTAACATAATTATGGTATGGGTAACATGTAAAAGAATGTGTGTAGGAGTTTACTAGGTGGAGATAAATGAAGAGATTTCCTCCAAGTTAATTAGTAGGACATATCCTACTTGACATGATAATTATATTTTTATAATGAGTGTATATTTTTGGCAGTCTATATGTGTTTATCATTTTCTCTCATGTTTGTACTATTAGTAATAATTGGATGGACTTTATACTAGTTAAATGAAAATCCATGAGAAACCTAAGTTATTGGCATATTCATATGGCATTGTTTATGCTGGAAAAAGAGTAAGTGACCATATGGTAAGTTTCAGTGGATTAAAGTTGTTTTATTAGGGATACTAAAATAGTTTTGAATACTAGTTTCTTATATCTATAAAGATACTTTTGAAAGGTATACACTTGAGTATTTAATAAGTATCAATGAGTCACCAATCTGGTTGGTAATTAATTAAGATAAAAGGAAAAACATTTGTCACAACATTTTCCAAGATAGTAAATAGGAAATTGGGTTTGTTACAAATGGTAACAAAGTAGGTTTACAATACTTGGACCTAATGGACTTACTTGCATATGGGTATGTTATGAACTTTGTGAATAATTGATTATTTGAGTACGGGATTTTATGTTTACTTATGGGCATGAATGATATAGAAATGATATTTTTTTAATGTTATGTTCGTGAAAGTACATGAACTAGTTCGCTTAGAATCATGTCCTTGAATGCATGAAGCTAGTTGCATAAACTGAAATGCAAAAATAAATTCATGAAGAGTGAAGTTTTGTCTGAAGATTGACAAGGTGATATGCTTGATTTCATTAGGTTGTAAAGATTCGTGAATCAGAAAATGAATACATTACCATGCTAGCAGTAGCTTAAATTGGCATACCTATGTAAAGACATACTTATGTTATTTTACATGCATAATGATGAGTAACGTGAAGTCTATGTATCACTTGTTGAAAATTTTACTAGCAAGATTGAATGTGTGGTTTTGAGGAGAAGACATGATGAGATAAAGTTAGTGGTAGCACTAAAATTTTATTGTAAATTCAAGCTTAAAGAAAGTAATGCATTAAGATTACGCAAATGAATATCTTGTTGTAGCAAGAGTTTATGGGAATTCAAAATAATAACTTGCTATTATATTTTATAATTTTGTTTATGATATTATGATGCAAATAATTTTTGGCAAGAAATTGTGAGTAAAGAGTGTAGGTACACATGGTTGCAAGAGGCATTGTCAAATGGGGATCGGTAAAAAAATCAAAAGTAAAAGATAAATTCCTCGATGGGAAAAGGTAACATCTAGAATCAGTATGATTCCTTGATTATTAAGGAAGTTTAGCAAGATGTTCTCATTTGATTAATCAATTGCATTTATAGAAAAATACAGTTTAGATAACTTGATATGTCGAGAATATACTTTATAAGAAAATTAATAAGAATTAAGGTCAATAGATTTCAGAATTTTTGTGCTAAGAGGTGCTCTACAGCTCAGTATGGGAGAGATCTTGTAACGTGATGTAACGTTTGTAACATTTGTAACATGCCAGCAAAAAATAATAGTGACAGTGAATATTATGGGAGAGATCTTGTAACTTGATGTAACTTTAGTAATGTTTGTAACATGTCAACAAAAAATAATAGTGATAGTGAATATTATGGGAGAGATCTTGTAACGTGATGTAACATTTGTAACATGTAGGAAAAAAATAATAGTGATAGTGAATATTATGGGAGAGATTTTGTAACACAAAATAAAAAATAATATCACTTTTGTAACGTTATTTTTATTAATAAAAAATAAATTTTCTAATAGGCCAAAATAAATGTCGGCCACAAAAACAATCTAATATGGGGGAGATGTTGTAATCTTCTTACCTAACAAAACAATTAAAAAGTAAAAATTTAATTATCCGTAAAAAAAATGTGGGTCAAGAAAAAAACACAAAATTGAATTATCCGCGAAAAAATGTTGGCCTTGCACATGGTTTTAAAACCATGTGCAAGACATTCTAAACAACCCATGGTTTTATAGTACATGGTTTAGGAGGGCCTTGTAAATGGTTTTAAGACCATGTGCAAGGCCTCCTAAACAACCCATGATTGTAGGAGGGCCTTGCATATGGTTTTAAAACCATGTGTGGGGAAATGATGCAATGTTCGTTCCTAACAAAATAAAAAATATTATATGTCGACCATGAATAATATTAAATATTAATAATAATAAAATTATATGTGGACCTTAAATAAAAATATGTATCTTTTGGTTTGAATCAAATCAATGGATACCTAAGAATAGGTTTGCACCTCTACAGATTTGATCCATCTCGGTGCTTGATAGAGCCTAGGATTTGGATATACTCTAGTTATTGAAGCACTTGAGTATGGTAACTGTAGTATTTTTTAAATTAGTCTTCTAAATGGAATATCTGTGATAACGAAATTGATTCATAGAATTTTTGGAATGGTTTACATATGTTTATGGAAGATACCAAAAGTATCAAGTCATGAAAAATGATAATATGATGTTTAACGTTTTGGATGAGAAAAGTTGTTAATAAAGTATTGGAAGACTTATATAAACATGTCTTGATGTTGAGTGAGTAATCTCTTTAGCATCAAGATTATTGAATTGTCATGTTGATATGGTGTTGAGCCGGTGGGATCAAGAACATCAAGAATGTTCAAAATTATTAAAATTTTGGTTGATGTGGAGCAGGTAGGCTCTGGAACATTGAGTATAAATAGTGATGGTTATGATATTTCATGTATTCAATATTTCTTTCTGAAAAAATATTAAATATATGTCATCATGATTGACAATGTTTTGAAGATATTGCAGGTAATGAACTATGGTAGTTCCAATCAGACCATAACTTAATAATTGAATTTAAACTTATGAAATCCGCAATTAGAAGAATAAGTTTAATACAAATAAAGACTAATCAAATAAATATTTATGAAACTTGTGAGATGGCCCATGGGGGATTCCCCTTTTTTAGCAATATCTTATCACGTTCATTCATAAAGGGGGGTTTTTTAATTGTGTAAAATAAGGTAAATATATTGTAGCTATTGGGGGGCAGGGAATCAGGTATTGGGGATATATAGGTATTGGTGGGTATAAAAAGGGGTTTCTAGTAAAAATAAGGAATATATTGTAAAAATAGGGGGGTTTTAATTGGAAATATGTATTGGGAGGGGGCTCAACAAAAATATTTTTGTAAGTAATTATAAATATCTAGTAAAATTAGGGGTATTCTTTAATATCTCATGAGCGAAGGCACTATGACATGGTTTCACTAAGTGAGGACCCTGTGGGACACCCTAGGTTATAAGGATCTTAAACTTCTAAGAAACCTTTCTACACTAAACAAATCATTTTAAGATAGAATACACAGAATTAAAATGAAGAAGAAAATGGATAATAAAAGTGTGGGTTAAGCAAGAGAACCTAAGTTTGGTGTTAAGCATGTCATCTCTGAAGCACCTGAGTTAAGTGTTGAGCTTGTTGTCTCTAGAGAACCTGATTTGGTGTTGAGCTTATTGGCTCTGGAGCACCTAAGTTTTTTAGTCTCATTATGCATAATTACAATATGTAATAAGACTTGGAACTAATACTTAATTTTCAGATTAAACAAATTAAAATATTAAGTGAACACAACACATTCTTTGAGCAAGAAAAAAACCCTAAATTTGGAAAGAGCTTTCAAGTTCTGTAAAAATTGAGCTTTCAGGCTCATGAAAAATTTGAGCTTTCAGACTCTAATGAGTGCTCTTTGATATTAAATTCCCAAGAAAAGAGCTCTCATGATTTGTGATATTTTAGTTATCAAGCTTTGAGATATTTTATTGTATCTAATATTTGAGCTATCAGGCTTAGAGAGATTTCAAACTCTGTGGAATTTGAGCTTCCAGGATTGGGGATATTTGAGCTTTTAGGATCTGAGGTATTTGGGATTCTAGGCCTTGAGAGATTCTAGGTTATTTGCAAGATATACACCTGAGAGCTATAAAAATTTGATGAAGACTATCAATTTTGTATTGGATGAATAAAATATATACAGATTCATGAGGATTGCACATGGACTAGTGGTTAAGTGGGGAGATGATCCTCATGTATATATATGCCAGAATTTTCAAAAGAGGATTTCAGCCGAAAAATGCTTAGAACAATGATTCCATACAAAAGGTGTGTGTGTGATTATTATTTTGAGTCTTTTATGCACCATGATATGATGAAGGATGAAGCGTTGACTGAAAAGTTATATATGAGATAAATCCTCATGTGATAAATGTGATAAAAGGACTGCTTATATATGCATTGGTGATTATTATGATTAGTAAATAGTTCGAAATCTATGTTAAAGTTATGAATATGCACATGTTATATTAATGATTACTTATGTTGCAAAGCAAAGTGAAAAATATTAGAAAATACTTGTGAAAATGTATGGAATGTATGGACATCGATCTTAAAACGTGGAAAAAATATGTGCCATGAAAAGAAAATGCATGAATAATTTTTATAAATGTCCTGTATCACTGACAAATGTTGCAAGTGCATCTTTGGGGATAAAAAATATCTTTTAAGACTTGTCACGTTGTGAAGTAGCAATAATATGTTTCAAAAGAGGGTTGTTTTTGTTTCCCTTGATTTGAAAATTTATGTTTATGCATATGTTTGTGATAAACATTGGAAATACCTTGTAATGTTTTTGTTCAAAAAAACTTGATACCTCTTTATTGATCTCATAAGCACATGTTAGTAAATTTGTGTGATTGGAATAAATTTGATAATGAAGATGGTGATGAGGATGAGAATGAAAATGACAATGTTGATGGAAAGGATGACATGAATGATAAGAATAGAGATAACAATAGAAATGGTGATGAATATGGGGATGAGGAGGAGGAGGAGGATGAAGATGATGATTACAATAATCAGATGACAATGGCAATAAAAATGACATTGATGATGGTGGTGGTGGTTATCGAAACAATGATGAGGATGAGGACAATCATAATGGTGGTGCCAATGTTGAGGATGATAACTATCGTGAGGACGATGATGAAGGGGATGACAAGGATGATGAGGATGATGAATTTGATTGCAATGCTCCTCCTTCAACAAGAAGCACTAACTCTGTTTATTCCTAAGATTATTGTCAGAGCCTCTATTCTAATGAAAATAGATATTTTTCAACATTCCTTGTTTTACATAATTCTATTAAATTTTAATAAAATATAATTGTTTTTATTTTTATTTTTTTTACAGCATACTCAGAAGATAATCATAGAACTCTAAAACACATTTCCATTTCATACATAGTTCAAATGTTTAAGTTATTCTCATAGAATATTTGGATCCGGTAAGTTGTAGTAGATCCCTTAGTTCTCGTAGCTCCCGTAGGTTTTCTTAGGTCCCTTAGCAACCAAAAAAAATGATTTTCCACCCTTTTGACCAAATGATATCCTGTTGCCCATAGGAAATTGACGGATTTCCTAGTCCCTGAGACCACAAACTGATAATGTCAATAGAAACTTTCCTTAGTTTCAAAATCCTTAAGTCCATGGTGCAGTTTTCCCTCTTCTTTTCAGTTTTCAACATTCTCCATCCTCGATTTTACCCCCTCCTCGGTAATTCCTCCTTTCTCCTACAAATCACTAAGTCCTATTTTCTCCAAATAAAAACCAACCCCCAACTAGTCCCGTAAAACCTTCCTAAATACCTTTTCCTCCTCCAGAATCCTTCAGGATTACTCCACCACCCCCATAAAATACCCCACACCCCAATGCATTGATTTCCTTTCTTGTTTAGTGTCACATCCCCTCCCCTCTCTCTCTCTCTCGACGAGGAGAGGATGCAACTACATTGTTTCTCTGACATCATAACCGAGGATCTTGCCCCATGAACATAAACAAAAATGAATTGAAATAAAAATACGTTGCAGATGAAAAATGCAATAATTTACAGCAGAATCAAATGTATTTCATTCAACACATTCATATGTTCATAATAATTCATAAAGAAAATACATTGCAAAATTAACACATGAAAATACTTGTCTTGAAAAGGAGTTGTCTTGCAACTAGCTATGTCGTTGCAATGTTCCACCCAACCATAGGCTAGTGTGTTCATCAAACTCTTAGCACCACTTCCACACCTGAGCTGGTCATGATTTCCATAAGGAACTAGGAAACAACAGGATCACACATAGCCAAAACATATCAAAACTCAACCAAGCCAATCTATAGTTGGGTTTATCAGATTGCTAAGGTGGTGGAAAGGTATAATTGTTAAGCTAGTGAATTCAACCATAGAGATATGGACTCCTGCACCAGGTATATCTACCTTGGTATCCAAAGTACCTACACACCCAACAAAAGGAAGTATTCCCTTCACTACTACACAATCCCTCTGGCCATACCTTCCCTTCCAATGCTCTTCAGAGCGTGCATAGAATATTGTCCAGGCCCTCTTGATTTGTTTATGACATTCCTCCCTTCACTAGGTTTATTAAGCCAATTCTGGGCCTCTTCCACTCCTAAGTCTTACAAACCAAAAAAAGGGTGCACACAACAACAAAATACAAATGTTGAGTAAGAAGGAAAATGTCCTGGGGACCAAAAATGAAAATTGTAGAAGGGAAAACAACCCTCTGATAGCAAATCTGATTTCAAAAATGCCTATGGGATTCACAGGGGCAAAAACAACCTCTTCAAACCCCCAACCTGTGGTCCTCTTCTTCTCATTCACCCATCAATACAAAAAACAGGTTATTCCATTCATGGAAAAATGAATGAAATGTAGAAATCGTGAAGGAGAAACACACAGCAAGTTCCACGTGCGTGAGGAAATGAAGGACGTGGATGAATAATGGAATGGGCATGCATTTCTGGGTATTTACTTTCCCAATAAGAAAAAAAATGTTTTTCAAAAACTGATGGCTTCCCCAATACGAATTTTTGACTGCCATACTCTTCCATTCCCAGGCATTAACTACCTCAAACAACTTCTGGAAGAAATAAATGATGGGGTGCAAAAAGACAAAAAGGGTAGTTGACAGCTTTATGGGTTCTCCCATTGACATTTGTCTTTACACGATTGGCTCAATAGTTGGAATAATTTCCCTCCCTATTTCTCGTGAAATCATACCCCCATCACTTTGTTGCATTGACATAGCTAGTAGTGGGTAGTTTTATTATTTCTCATATTTACATGATGTCCAGAATATAATGTGCCTGGCTAGCACAATAACCATATGCATTGTTTCTAATTGTTGATACATAAAACTCTAAATCCATGGTAGTTCCTTAGCCTTTAGCTCCTCACCATGTTTTAATAATGGTATTTACATCATATACAATTTTATGAAATTTGGGGTAAAAACGAGATATTACATTTAGATATCCAAATCATAATAAAGTACTATATTATTATGTACTTGTTATCTCGAGCAGCTCAATAGCATTGAGGTCAATAAAATTCAATTAAGTGAGTTAACTTCTCATTCATTAATAATTCTCGATATGTTCATTTAGGATCTTAATGAAATGGTGGGCTAATGAAGCAAACAATTATTCGCTCACACAAATAATATTACCAAAAGACTTGGTATATTGAATACACCATAATAATAAATTGATGATAGGATAAATGATATGATAAAAGATATGATAGATGATTACAATGGTTGATAACCCTCCTATTAAATAAGGCTTGGGGATTGTGAGTGAAAGGTCAAGTCCTTTCATGTTAAGTATAATTAATTATGTTTATTATTAATTATTTGATTATTATATTTATTTTACGTTTGTTACATTGCCTTCCCCTTAAGGGAATCTTTATCCTCAAAGATGTATTGACCTTAATATCTAATTTACTTTAATATGTCATCTCGATATTTCTTCCCTTTTTGTATTTTGCGACATTTGAGGAAATGAGCCGATACGAATTACGGATTCCCCAGGAGAATTGTCGCATCGTATCTGCTGTGGTCCATCCCAGATCTATATTATCGAAGCTCTGAGATCTTTTTGTGGGATGGTTTATCTCAATTGTTCCTTATTCTGTTGATATTTTCACATGTCCAAATAAGTCTTCTATTAATATTCATTTTGACCCTGTTGTTGGTCAAAATGACAATTATAATTAGGATGTCTGTAAGGTGTAGGTGTTGTTTGTTCTTCTTTATTTTGGACTACGACAAGGACTTTCTTCACTTCCTTGATTTTATTTTTGGATGCATTTTCCTGGATTTGTGCTTCTTGGTTCTCCAGTATATTGTTATGATTCTGAATCTTTTTTATTCTTTCCTCTTGCGACTTTTTTTCAATTTCTAGCTCCTTGATTTGGTTCTGTAGTTCCTGATTATGATTATTTAGACACTAGTTTTCTTCTTGATTTTCTAGCATTTTTCCTTCAAGGTCTTCACCGAAGTGTTCCCTCTTGCTACTATTTTTCAATTTTTTGATTTTTGTAATCAAGGTTTTGTTATGATTTCTTAATCTGAAAATTTCTTTAGAATTGTTGGATATTGTTTTATTACTCTTTGCAATCTCCAGCTTGTGTTCCTTTTTAGAGTCATTGTTTTTTTGTTGAAGAATTTTTATCTGTTGTCGATACTGGTCTACCACTGATTCTTGATCTTCTAATTTATGTCGTATGTGTGTCAATTCTTCATCCTTGTCGTTAACAATTTTGTTCAAGCGTATTATTTCTGCTTTGTAATCACTTATTTCTTTCTTTATCTCTTGATTTTTTGCCTCTGATTGAAATCATTTTCATCTTTTTCCTGGTCGGATAACATTTTCTTGTTATCTCTTATGGTCCGTTCTAGCTGTCGATTTTGATTCCATAAGTGGTGATCATCTTTCCACTCTTTCAACCATTTTTGCATCTCAACCTAAGCTTGTAGACTTTTATTGATCGCCTTATATTGCTCTAACTCATCCACTATTGTTTGTAGCTGTGACTTCATTTTCGTGCATATAGATGCCATTGTTTGCGACTATGTTTTTACTTCACGTTTGTCTTCTTTTTTCATTTGATTTGTTCTCTTTTTTTTATATATATCTTTTTTTACTTGATTTTATATATATATATATTATATAATCTTTTTTTTAAATACTTTGTGTGTTTTTTATTATCCACTTTTTCTATTTATAATTTAAGAGCAACGTGAATAAATCCTTTAATACAATTTTCCTTAAACTCTAATAATTCTTTTTATAAACTTTAAAACTTAAAGTATTAAAATATAATACTTCTTTAATTCCCAAATATTTACTATTTATTATGATAATCCTTTATCATAATGTGAGATTCACTTTTATTTTTAATATAGATCTCTTTTATGACGTGTTATAGCTCTCTTTTATAATAGATCCCAAACCTAATATCTTTGGTTTAATAATTAACATAAAACCTTCACGATGAATTATTAAAAATCCCTCACAGAATGTCACGTCTGTCACCTTATCTTGGAATCGAACGCTTCAAAATGGTACCGATGGTGTCTATTAATTTTTTTTGTGTGTTTTGTTTTTGGTGCAGGTTGTGGATGGCAGTGTGAGGATGGAAGCCGAGGAAGGAGGATGGGCATGAGGATGGACGCGAGGGAAAGGAAGGAGGATGGGGACGAAGGCATAGCAGGGAGGATGGGGGCTAGCTGATTGTAAGGTCGGGGGTTGGCTGGACAGATGCACAGAGGGAAAAATGCAGTTGCGGGAGGAGGCTGCGACTAGTGGTGGGTGGATGCAGTGGAGAAACGAAAGGAAATACAGACTGCAATTGTTTTTTTTTAATATATTTATTTTTATATAATAATATAATTTTTTTAAAATATTTTTTTCTTCTTCTCTTTGTGTAGATGGCCAAAGATCTTTTGGTTTGGTCAAACACCAAGAATGAGAGAAACTCTCAATATGATGGCTAATACCCTGAAATCAGTGAGGCCCGAGAAAAGGTCTCACTCGATACCACATGAAGCAAACAATTATTTGCTCACACAAATAATATTACCAAAAGACTTGGAATATTGAATACACCATAATAATAAATTGATGATAGGATAAAGGATATGATAAAAGATATGATAGATGATTACAATGGTTGATAACCCGCCTATTAAATAAGGCTTGGGGATTGTGAGTGAAAGGTCATGTCCTTTCATGTTAACTATAATTAATTATGTTTATTATTAATTATTTAATTATTATATTTATTTTACGTTCATTACAGATAATTATTAGTCCTACTCTCCATTTTATACATTAAATACGTTTGAATAAAATAATAATTTAATAGTTATTATTGTTGACCTTTCGGGTTGGTAGTGGTGGGTGTCTTATATGTGTTATCAAATCCGGATCTGATGTCTTACATGGTAATAAATTAATGATAATTATTATTTTACTAACATCTTATCTTATCTTGTTTGGTAAAATTAAATAATTAAATATCATTTTTAACTTTTCATAAAATGCTTCAATCAATCCTATCAATAATTACTTACCTCAATAATTCATATAATTATTTTGTTAATCCTCTATGCTTTATAGTAAAGGAAAATATAGCATTATAAATATTAATTAAATAATAATAATAATAGTAATAATAATAATTAGTGATCCACGAGATGTAGAACAGTTGGTGGCGGGGTGTGGTTAATATGCCCCCTAAGCTGGAAGGTCATCGGTTCTAATCCTATCGGATACCTAAAATCCAACCATGTTAAGGGTTGGTGCGGTCCAGGCCGGGTGCAATCCCCAGGTGATTTTGACAGCTTAAATGCCCCTGGTTCATGGCCACTTAGCCAATGGCAACCCTGCTAGTCAGGGGGGTTCCACCACTTTGCCAAATAATAATAATAATAATAATAATAATAATAATTAGTGATTAGAAATTAATGACAATATTTCTTTGTTTAATTGACAAGTACCCTAGTACCAACACATTATTCTTGTATTTATGAACAAATCACCCTTAAGGGTTTTAATCAATCATTGTAAACAATTAATAGAACAATTATACTGACGCATATGGAACGATATCTATGTTTATTCACCACAATCATAATTGACAACAATTAATCAATTACTTATTAAAATGTTCAAATATTCTTAATAAGTTCAACATTCCTTATTTATATAGGTTCAATATATAATCAAGTTATTCATTAACAACAACCTATACAACTATTTAAAATCTCAAGTATTCGTACATCGATACTTGCGTGGATTTGCTATACTGGTCTATACCCTATCAATTCATACTCTGGTGCTATACGGATTATTGGATTGTGTCATCGTATCATCATTTTTTGGTTTACTTCATAACAAGTTATTTTTCCACATATAATATCAAGTATTCGACTATCACATAGCTCTAGTGTCATGTGGGGTAGTACTTCACAAAATACACATTTCTAACATTTAATTCCACTTGATAACCAATTGATCGACATCATCATCCTCATCATTCTTTCATGTAATAATTGAATTCACCACAGGTACACATGACATATAATAATTCAATTGATCACATTGTAAAATGGTATCCACGTACCACATCATATATTTCACATTTTATCAATGAAAACATTTAAACATATACTCTCATCGTAAAATAAATGAATCCCATGATAACTACAACATTGTAACCACATAAACATAGCAACATAATAATCATGCTGACATCATAAGAATAAAAACATCATAATCATAATGTCATAATAAACATAGTAACATCATAATATTGGTCCATCATGTCGTAAATAAATATCACTCAGACGAACTGAGTCCAAAAAGAAAATAAGAAAAATAAAGTGCAGTGGGTATTGCTAGTCAAAATATGGGGCGTTACAATGATGATGATAATGAATATTACAGTGATGATAATGAAGATGAAGGTGATGATGATGACGATATATATAATGGCAATGATGACATTGAATATGATGATAAATACAATGAAAATGATGATGATGTAAATTAGTATACATAAATTTTCCAAGAAATTGTGCCCAAAATAACCATTTAGATTGAATATAGTCAATTTCGGAAAAAAAAAACAATTCAAGGGGAATATCAACCATACCAACCCCATTTTCAAGGGAAATATTGAGGATAAGGTACTTGACAAGTGGTTTAGTGCAATATAAATGTTCATTAAATATGATAAATTAAATGATGTTGAGAAGGTAAGTCTTGTGATTATGAAGATGTATGTAACTGACAAGGAAAATATGTTATAAGAGGATTATGAACCCCTCACTATGTGGGGAAAAATCATGCATGGAATGCATAACAATTCTATACATTGAAGAATCAAGAGGATCATTGCATGAGTAGTAGTAACTATACTAACACTATGATTAGTCGATGGATGACTAGATGAATGATTTCCACTCACTCATGTATCATTCGAACATCAAAGTGAAAGAGTCTAACCATGTTCTGAAGCACCTAAGAAAAATTCAATAGTATATGAAAGAAAATATCGAAATCCTTGTGGTAAATACACTTGGATATGCACATGGGCTTGTTGAAAATATTTAACATAAACACATGCTAAGGAACTACATCAATCTTCATAGTAACTTGTGTGATGAACTACACAATCTTCGTAGTAACTAGTGTGAGTAGTAGTAAAATTTCAACACTACTAACTTAATATTAAAATCAATGCAATAAAGTTATAGACAAAATAACATTATGTAGTCCCAACATCAATCTATAAGGAAAAATAGGGCCACGTGAGAAATCGCTTACAATATAACCCAAAAAAGCAGGCCAACATTGTTAATTATGTTCAATATGACCTTACACCTTATTGATGATTGTAATGAATGCAAATCGCTTTTGGCATGAAGTTGTGATCCGATGGCACATGATTAATGGGAGAAAATATCAAATTTAATACCTGAGTTCTCTATGATTACTTCTCTCATAGCATGGCATGGTTCCATCTCCCTTAAGCATGTATGAATTGAAAGAAGAATAAGACTCATTGTTCCATAGAGAAATGTGAGTACGTCAATAACATTCATCATAATCATTCATCAACAACAAATAATCAAACACATCAATCCGTAAATGAAATGTCATGGATCACACACACGTGTGTGTGTCTCAAATGTACATTTTTTACAAAATGGCACCATGTACCCAATATACAAAATGGCATATGGTCCCCCTAGATACAAAATGGAACTCATTGGTCACTCATTGACCTCTACCATCCTTTCTGTTATGACCCGCATCGCTGAAATCAATATTTCTTTTTCTACCATAACTAGAAGATGGGGAATTTCTCCATATTGGTGTGCTTCTTCTCTCTAGAGACTCAACAAAGAAACAACATAATAATAAGACTTTTTCCATAATACGTTAACACATGTTAAGAAATTTAAACTTAACGATTCAAGCCAAATAAACTCACCAAAGAAGCTACATTCAATCGATAGGGTGTTCCCCTCCTCCACAGACCCAATCTCTTAGCTATGCCCTCCTGCAAAGGTTAAACAAATTAAAACATGATATTTAAGCAAATTTTCCTAAAAAAATTCCATTCATTATACATAAAAAATTATTGAATGAGTAGGAAAAGTTGGAGATTCACTAGCAAGTGGAGCACTTGGTTGCACACACTGCTCCGACTAAGCATCTCATACCATATCCCCTATGGTATCATCATGGGATAGAGATAGGGGGGAAACCAGGATGGTGTGGTGAAATCAAAGTAGTAGATATGGTGGTGAATAATGGTGGTTGTTGAAGAGGTGCATGCAATGTAAAATATGGTCGGGATGGCTGGCAATAACAACGCACCATGGGATGTAGTATGGGTGGTAGTACAGTAGGAAGTATACCAGAAAGTAAAAATGATATCCCAAGAGATGGAGTAAACTAGCCAAAGGTCGGACTTACCAAGCCTCTTGGTACATATGATGGGAGAAAAGTAAGAAATGGTGGAATATGTGATGGTGATATTGTCTATCTAAAAGTGAATGAGGCCACTTGCACACATATTTAAATTTTTTTAATTACTTAACTATTTAAATAAGATTTAACAAAATTCACATTTCAACAATATTTAACTTCACATGTGATTCCTAGGAAGGTGTTGATGGATCCATCCTAGGTGGACAAGGTTTATCACTATATCATACGGCAACCTATATAAACATAAAATGAAGGCGAGCATTATAGAAAGCTAAAAGCGTATTCAAACTAAAATCATTTATAATATGGACTGAAAATATATGACAGAAATTGCAAGAAGATATCATTTTAATTAATGGACCACTCACTCCGCCATACCTAAGTGTGTGGTACACTAATGGAGTAGATCGTTGCAGTGAAAACATCAAGGGTAGATACCAACACAACTACATAACTTGTTTTCCCAAGCATGTTACCTAGTCGCAGAAACTGCAAACACCATATAAATATATATATATATATATATATATATATATATAATGATATATATAATTAATGAAGAAAAAAGGGATGGTCAACATACTAACCATGTCCATAAACTATTAGACGTGTTGGCATATGTTTCCCCTTAACAAGTATTCCGGTATCTCAAACATCTATGGGGATTATGTAAGACTCCATGTTTCCTTTTGCACCTAGACCCTACTATAAGGTATGAAGGACCACATCCTCTCCCAATGTCACCTAATGATCACTCCTCATCTGATAAGGCTACGAAAGCATGGTGTTGCATTAGTTTATGATCCATGACAAATAGGGATGTTTGGGTTTGGTTAATTCTCCTCCTATCAGTGGATGCTAGACAGGGAGTGGTGGGATATCTCCTAGAATGATGAGGACCTAACAATGGTTTTCTCCTACAATTCTCTTTGTCTTGCACACACCCACAGCCCACCCCCTAGAATTCACCAATCTTAATGTAGTTGACATGGTTCCTGTTATAACTAGATCTTGTTCTTAGTTTATCTGTTCTTTTTGTCCTAATTTTCAACCATTTGTTTAAAATGATTTAACATTTTATGTTGATTTTAAGAATTTTTGACAATCAATAATTTTGGTTGGATTTAATGCTTTTAATGGTTGAATTATTTCATTATTTTAGTTTTAAGGTTTGTGTTTTGGGCTTATTAGTTAATATGTACATCTTTAAGCTTTCAAAAACTTATAATAAAAGTTTATTCCAAGTTTTGATTTATAATCTAACTCTCATTTTTTAGTCCTTTGTCAAATATTTTCATGAGGAGATTCCTGTAGCGGCTCTGTTTTTCCTGTTTTTGTCATTTTCATTGAGAGAATATTACGAGGATATGGAAACGAATTCGGGAAAAAAAAAGAGGTTTTTTTACAAAACAAAATCATTCACAAAAACCTCTCTCAGTTTTGCAACAGATATTATCGTTTGAGATATTTGAATTCATCTTTGTAGCCTATTTTCAAGGTTTGAATTATTTAATAATTTCCGGTTTTAGTCACCAATTTGCAGCACGTATTCCGATCAATTGAAGGGTAATTTTGAAAAACCAAGAGAGTTTTGTGTTCATAACATACTCATTTAAAACAACCTCTCTCATGTTTTGCACAAGTGCCGCGGATCGAGAGATATGAAGGCGTCTTTGAGACCCAAATTTTCAGATATTCGCCAAATTTCCCCAAATCCGATTTGCTATTTTTGGGTTAATTGTCTTTAAAGACTTTGAGTTATCATGTAACTAATTGATATAACTATTTAAAATTTCGACCTAGAAGGTAGTTATGGAACTACTTTACTTTTGTAATGATAAAAGGAAAACAAACATACAGTTTTGGGGTTTTTTTTCACTCAAGGAGAGGCTTTTGGAGCTTTGATTTATAAAGCTAGCATTTGTAACTCTTATGTAAGTGGATGAATGTTATTCATTATATATAACCTGATAAGGCCTTTTACCTGTCATGCTTTTTCATTCATGATTTGGTTGATTGCTTAGTCTACAATTTCATTTCCTATTTAAAGGTTTATTCATGTAAATGCTTGTAGCCTGTGGGTGGAATTAGTATTTCATGTGTAATGTTTATGGCTTATTGGGATGTGTTTGATCCCCAGTTTATCCAAATTGCATGATTCGGTTCTGTATTAGCTTGTGGATGTTTATTTCCTCCTTGATGATGAAATTTTTAAAACCAAAACCCTAAAAACTTTTTTTAACCTAGTTTTATTTTATGAGATTGTGTTGGCTTGTTCTTTAGTAGTCTGAGAAAAATTTATGGCACTAAGATATTTGGCACCATTGCCGAGGACGAAGCTGAAGTATATCTTCCCTAGGATATCATTATTCATCTGATTTTGAGAGGTGAACAAAGTTAGAAAATCTTTTAGACTACAATTTTTCACCGGTGACTCCACGATTAAAGGTTCCACTGCAAGGAGAATTATGTTGACAGAAAAATGAAGAAGCCAAATGGAAAGAGTGGGTATCATCTTGTTACTTTCCTCCATGTGGTTTTTCTTCTTATTCATCGGTTCTTTCCTTTCTTTGTTTTTTCTATTCCGATGATCATAAATCTTCCAGTCCATATCCCTCTTTGGAAGAAGAAAATTTGCATTCTTCTTGTTTTATTGATGTTGATCCTATTCCTTCATTTGAAATACATGTGCAGCATGATATACATATAACCATATCTCTTGAAGCTGATTATTCTGGTCATCTTGTAGAGAATAAAGCTAATCTATTACCTTCTACCATCACTGCTGAAACTTGTGAACATCTTGTTGAACCTCATTTTCAACTCACAGATTTTCAGTCTAGACTCAAACAGAAGATGTTTAAACCTCTTAGGCTGCCATCTCTCTTACATCCTTACCCTTCCTACTTTGTTGAATATCATCCCCATTTTACTAGAAAATACCATATTACAATAGAGAAGCATTTAGAATCTTTTCATAATTTCATTGATAATTTTGAAATCATGCATGAGGATGTTTTCATGAGGTTATTTTCGAAATCCTTTGCTAGAGATGCTGGGTTTTGGTTTTGAAATTTAAAAGTTGATTCAATTGGATCATGGGAAGAGTTACATGATGTATTTTTTAAGTATTGGGGTAAGAATAAATCTTATGATCGATTTCTTTCTGAATTTTATAGTTTGAAAAGAGAGAATGATGAGCCAATTACTAAATTTAATTGGAGGTTTCAAAGTTTTTATATCAGTATGTCTCTGGAGATCAAACCTTCGGAAAAACTTGCTATGGCATATTATGTTATGGCTCAACATTTAGTTCTTGTCTTTTTCCTGTTAGAAAGGAAATCATCATCTTTAAGACAATTGTTTGAGGATGCAAAAGGAGAGGACGAGAAAATCTGAGCTTGCAAAATGCTTCGAGATCAGGCTCATGTAGAAGATATACAAGCTTATGAACAGGAAGAAGAATGTACGTATCATTCAGATTTAAGACGGTTTTCTTCATCATTTTTAGATTTTCATATGAACAAGGATATAAATGACACTTGTGTTGATTCTTCATATCAGTGTGCTGACTTTTTCGATAATAATATACTTTCAATAGATTATAGTAGAAATTTCTTAGTTCCTGCTATGAGATTATCATGTTATGAAGAAGAAGTTGCTGCTCTTCAACCTCTCACTATTGATATAAGAAATAAGTTGCCATTCTTGACTTATAGTTACTTTCAGAATTTTATTTGTTCAAGTTTTGATCAATGGTTTTATTTAAAAGTCGAGAAGCAACTTGAAAAGCCCTTGGCTTCCATTCTTGATCCAAAGTTTAAAAAGAACAGCAATGGAGAGGAAGAGAATGCTTCACTTTATGATGAATATAATGAAGACATTGGAGGTTTAAATCGGAAATTTCATGATCCCGTGGATTCTTGGATGGAGTTGTATTTTTCAAAGGTTTCTAATGCTCCAACTTTTGGCATACTTCCTATTTCTAGTCATAAGTATCAGCTGCCTACAGACTCTTTATTGCAGTTATCACATCTTTTGTGGGATTTCTCAAACAGTAGCATGGATGGGATTATGATTCTCAGTCAAATGGTTTCTTGGCTTCACTGGAAGTATGATTACACTTGATTGGGTTGTTTCCTCCGATTAGAAGTAGGAATAAATAGTAGAATAAGCTCGCTATACGAGCATGTAGATTCTTTTCAGTATGCTAGTTTATAGCAGTATTTTGTCATTTCAGAGGTATGTGTTCAGAGTTTGAGAAAGTTGCAGAGATTTGGTAAATGACTCCATCACCCAATGAATAAGGCACAAGGTCTACATGTTCTTGAAGCCTCATAAGGAGGAATTCATCCCGCAGCAAGAGCCAGATGTTATAACTAGATATTGTTCTTAGTTTATCTATTCTTTTTGTCCTAATTTTCAACTGTTGGTTTAAAATGATTTTACATTTTATGTTGATTTGAAGAATTTTTTACAATCAATGATTTTGGTTGGATTTAATGCTTTTAATGGTTGAATTATTTCATTATTTTAGTTTTAAGGTTTGTGTTTTGGGCTTATTAGTTAATATGTACATCTTTAAGCTTTCAAAAAATTATAATAAAAGTTTATTCCAAGTTTTGATTTATAATCTAACTCTCATTTTTTAGTCCTTTGTCAAATATTTTCATGAGGAGATTCCTGTAGCAGTTCGAATTTTCATGTTTTTGTCATTGTCATTGGGAGAATATTACGAGGATATTGAAATGAATTATGGAAAACAAAAAGAGGTTTTTTTCCACAACAGACGCATTCACAAAAACCTCTCTCAGTTTTTCAACAGCTATTATCGTTTGAGAGATTCAAATTCATCTTTGTGGCCTATTTTCAGGGTTTGAATTATTTATTAATTTCCTGTTTTAGTCACCAATTTGCAACACGTATTCCAATCATTTGAAGGGGAATTTTGAAAAACAAAGAGAAAATTTTGTTCATAACATCCTCATTTAAAAAAACCTCTCTCATTTTTTGCACAGGTGTCCCGGATCGAGAGATATGAAGGCGTCTTTGAGACCCAAATTTTCAGAAATTCACCAAATTTCCCCAAATCCGATTTGCTATTTTTGGGTTAATTGTCTTTAAATATTTTGAGTTATCATGTAACTAATTGAAGTAAATATTTCAAATTTTGACCTGGAAGGTAGTTATGGAACTACTTTACTTTTGTAATGATAAAAGGAAAACAAACATACAGTTTTGGGGGGGATTTTTCACTCAAGGAGAGGCTTTTGGAGCTTTGATTTCTCAAGTTAGCATTTGTAACTCTTATGTAAGTGGATGACTGTTATTGATTATATATAAACTAATAAGCCCTTTTACCTGTCATGCTTTTTCATTTCTGATCTGGTTGATTACTCAGTATACAATTTCATTTCCTATTTAAAGGTTTATTCATGTAAATGCTTGTAGCCTGTGGGTGGAATTAGTATTTCATGTGTAATGTTTATGGCTTATTGGGATGTGTTTGATCTCCAGTTTATCCAACTTGCATGATTCAATTCTATATTAGCCTGTGGATGTTTATTTCCTCCTTGCTGATGAAGTTTTTAAAACCAAAACCCTAAAAACCTTTTTTACTTAGTTTTATTTTATGAGATTGTGTTGGCTTGTTCTTTGGTAGTCTAAGAACAATTTCTGGCACTAACAGTTCCCTAACACAAACTCAACATATAATTTCCTATGGAATAGAGAGGAACCTTCCTATTATTACTAGGAAGTTTTTCAAATACCATAAACCACATATCCATTCAATGGTGTTTGAATTGTTGGAAGGTGCACCAATCCATACAAATGTGTCTCATAGTCATTGGCAGATTTAATCCAATTCTTGGGTTGATAATAATGCCAACAATTTTTTTTTGGAGATGTTGAGGTCTCTAACCTGCTCTATACTTAGGACAATCCTATATCATTCAAACATTCTATCCCAATAATTGGATATATTGGATAGTTGTCCTTGGGCATCTGCAATTGAATATATAATATCCACTAACAAAGTGGTTAGTGACGGTACCAGGTAAGACGGTGGAGCGAAGGCGGCGTCTAGGGTTTTCCTAGGTAAAGCAGGGCGAGGGGTGGCCAGGCCGTGTTGGTATGCCTTTGGGCGACGGCTCCAAGCCTCCTGCAATGTGCCATGGCGGCATTGGGGCAGGGGGATATTGACCCGAAAGGAAGGGACCCTGCACTCGGACGGGAGGAGCATGCCGAGGAAGGAAAGGGAGGCGGGAGTCACCCAGGATCCAGGTCCAGTAAGAAGGCTGGATTGGGGGGTTTCTTGCTGAAGACTGCCTCCATCCCAGTGATCCAAATCAGATCTGAGGCAGTCGGAGGCAAGATTGAGTCATGGAAGGAAAAATCCCTAATAGGGAAATTTGTGGGGATATGGTCGAAGGAGAAAGACCTGATTAAATGGATAAATGGTGTGTGGAGCCCTAAAGGCCACTAAAACCTTCAGTTAGGCTCAGAGGGTTTCTTCACTATTATCGTTTTTAACCAGGAAGACCGAGATAGAGTCATCGAGGGAGGCCCATACTTCTTCTTCTCGGTTGGGTTATACCTCCACCGATGGAAGGAACGTTTTAACCCAGAGACGAAGGACATGACAGTCGCCTCGATCTGGATTCGCCTCTTCTCTCTTCTGGGTGAGTACTGGGATATGGAGACTCTGAAGGACATAAGAAACACTCTGGGGGAATTCATAAAAATAGTAGAACAAACCAAGATCCAAAGGTATACCTCCTTTGCACGGATCTGTGTCTATATGGATCTTTCTAGAGAAATCCCAGAAGCAATCAGTCTCAACTAGGAAGATGAAGAATGGATCCAACCCATCGACTATGAGCAACTCCCCTTCAGATACCGTCATTTTCATGACTATGGTCATCTTGGAAGGAACTGCCCCAAACTTAGCCCTAGGTCTGAACCGTCTGCTCCCCATTCAGGTAAGAACCTGTAAACAGATGGGTTCACTCAGGTCAAGAACAAAAGGAGAAGCAAAGGGGGAGGAAAACCCAATACAAGAAAGGAGCCGATGACAAAGGAGAACAGACCAAGGAATACCTTGGAGGCTTTAGGTTCAATGAATGAGGAAAAAGGAGTCTCAGCTAATAAACTGGCTGCTGACCAGCAGGAAAACATCATCAAAACCCCAGAGGAAGAAGATGTCCAGAAAATGGAAGGAACAGAGGAGGAGGAAGGTGAAGACATGGAACTAGGCGAGCTAGACCTGGACATGATTGAGGAAGAATGTGGGAAGAAGGGCCAAGGTTACATCTCAAGATGCCAGATCGAACTCCTACAGGACGCAATCATTTGAACAGGTTCCCTTGAGAGTCTCAGGATCGATCCAGGTGCCTAGAAAGGTAGTAAGAGGAAATCCCCAGAAGAGGAGCTACGAAGAGGAAGGAAGACGAATAAAAAGCGCATAGGAGCAATGGGAGTTAGACTGATCGAATCCAGCCAGTACCTCACAATCAAGGTGGCCTTCTCTGAAGTTAAAAAGAGTTGTCAATGAAGATCATATCATGGAATATAAGGGGGTGTGGCAACCCCAGGAAGTGGAAAACGTTAAACAGGAAAATTAGGCAGGAAACCCCAGATATTGTTTTTCTCCAAGAAACAAAGCGCAGCCTTGGGGGTTTAGAGAAGATTAAGGACAAAATTTGGAAAGGTAGTCATCTCATAGCTCTAGATGCAGCTGGATAATCTGGAGGTGTGGCAATCCTTTGGCAGCTTCGGATTGTGGAGCTCTCTGACTGGCGGGCCAATAAGTTTTCTCTCATGGTAGACTTCTACCTTTTGGATTCAAGGGTGAAGGGCTCACTGGGAAACATTTATGGCCCCAGCAGTTTCCTTGAGAAGCAGTCTTTCATGGATCTCCTCAGCTAGTTCAAAGAGAAAACAGGGAGGGGAACCTAGGTGCTCGGTGGGGATTTCAACCTGATTACCAATCTTAGGGAGAAGAAGGGAGGAAGACGATTCCTAGACAAATACCAGGAAGCTTTCTGCGAGTTTCTATCCCAGAGCTCGTTGGTTGATGTTGAGATAGGGAATGGCTGGTACACTTGGAACAACAAGAGAGGGGGGGAGCATCCGGTGGCCTCTCACCTAGATTGCTTCTTGGTGTCTAAGAATATCATGCACAGGATGGGGGATATTATGGTCGATGTTCTCTCGGAAGCTGGCTCGAACCACTGGCCCATTTTCCTTTCATGGGATTGGTCTTCCTCTCCTGTGGGA
>LPNX010234439.1:44532-58734 GCA_001517045.1 Pseudotsuga menziesii | reverse complement strand
CAAGGAACTGTTATGTATAGCTTTCAACAGAAAATCAAGGCTCTAAAGGCCAAAATCCACACATGGAACAAGGAGGAATTTGTGAACATCTTTGAGGACAAAAAAAAGCTGTTAAACGAGCTGGACCTCATTAATAAACAAGGTAGTAGGTTGGGATGAGGGCATGAAAGTAAAAGAAAAGGACTTAATGAGTCAGCTTGAGGCTACGGAAAGGCAGGAGGGAATATTTTGGCAACAGAAGGCAAGGGTTAAATGGCTGCAGGAGGGAGAAAGAAATACCAAATTTTTTCATAACTCGATGATCCAGAATAGGAACAGTTCTAGAATCCAGAAACTTAAGAAAAGGGATGGTAGCAGGGTGGAAACCAGACGAGAGATTGAAGTTGAACTCACACAACACTTCTCTGAGATTCTTAGTGAAGATGGTGGGGATAGAAGTCGGGATATTGGGCTACTCACTAGTTTAGTTCCCAGGGCTGTCACTTGGGAAAACAATGAAATGTTGACCAAGCCAATAGGGATGCAGGAAGTTGAGGAAGTTGTCAACCAAATGGCTATGGGAAAAGCCCCTGGACTTGATGGCTTCACAACCAACTTCTTTCACCACTTCTGGGACCTAGTCAAGGAGGACATGCTAGGCATTGTGGAGGAATACAGGACCAAGAGGGGAGTCCTCAAAGCCTTCAATGATACCTTCCTCACTCTAATTCCCAAAGAGGCAGGGGTGGACACTCTTGACAAATTCAGACCGATAGCATTATGCAACGTCATTTACAAAATTATCTCTAAGGTCATTGCAAATCAGCTCAAACCCCTTCTTCTGAAGCTTATTAGCCTAGAGCAGTCGGGTTTTGTGGAAGGAAGACAGATCTTGGATGGGGTTATTCTAGTCCAAGAGGTGCTACACTCACTCAAAATCACGAGGGCTCTAGGTATGATGATCAAGCTTGACATAGCAAAGGCGTATGATAAACTAAACTGGAAATTCATGGAGAAGATGTTGGAGGCCTATGGTTTCTCTCAAGGTTGGGTGGAGTGGGTTATGGGTTTAGTCACAATGCCCTTCTTCAACATCCTCCTTAATAATTCTCTGACTAACTCTTTCCAACTCTCTCATGGTATTAGACAAGGAGACCCTCTGTCTCCTTTCCTCTTCATCCTTATGGCTGAGGGTCTGAGTCATCTCATCGCTGCCCAGGCTGGCCATGGAGAAATAATGGGAGTAAAGGCTCATGATGGGGCACCACCTCAAACTCACAAAAAATTCGTTGACGATACTATGCTCATGGGGTACCCTTCAGTCCAAGAGGCGCTCAGCTACAAGAATAGCTTGCATCTCTTCGCAAGGGCCTCAAGCTTGGTGGTCAACCCAAATAAATCTCAGGTATTCTTTGTTAACACCCCTCTGGACACTCAGAGGAACATCTTAAGGGTCTTGGGGTTTTTGAGACGGGCTTTCCCGTCCAAATACCTTGGGGTTCCCCTAGGGTTGGGCAGGCCGCAAAAGGAGTCCTGGCAGGAGCTTTTGGATAGACTAAAAAAAAAACTTTCAAGCTGGGTGTTGCGTCCCTTAAATTTCCCCAACAGATTGATCTTGGTCAAATCCATTTTGCGGGCTATGCCGACCTACCTCTTCTCAATCTTAGCCGCCCCCAAGTATATCCTCAAGGAAATTCAAAGTTTACAACACAATTTTTTAGGGGGGGGGGGGTGCGAGGAGAAGGCTAAATTCTCTCTGATGAGTTTGGAGGATGTCTACAGGCCAAAGGAGTAGGGAGTTTTAGGCCTCAGAGACCCTGAAGTGATGTTGAAGATCCAAGGAGCCAAATTTTGGTGGCGATGGGTAAACCACACCTCAAAGCCTTGGGCCAAACTATGGCACATAAAATATGCTCGAGACAGGCCTATATAGTAATTGATTAGATTCAACAAGTCCCTAAGTGGCTCCCCCATATGGTTGAAAGCATTGGCTGGTAAGACTATATTCCTGGAGCATAGTTTATAGGAGATCAGGGATGGCAGCAGGGCAAAATTTTGGGAGGATTCATGGAACCAGCTTCCCATCCTTGGCAGAGATCCAAGATGGGCTCACATCAAGGATTAGGTGATTGAGGGGGGAAAGATCCAGGTGAATCAGTCTTGGATGTTTGGAGCTCACATGGAGCATCGTCAATGGGACTTTCAGGAGAAACCTGAGCCCACAAGTGAGGCGGATTGGGAGGCCTTAAAGGAAGAACTGAGCAAACGCTTCATCAAGGTTCAAGAAGGTCCTGATGTCTTAAGATGGGGATACAGAACTAGAGGTTCCTTTAACATTAAGGAGGCCTATAACATCAGGATCACTCGTCGCACCGTGGTGGATGACATTTGGAAGAAAATTTGGGCAGTCAACCTCTGGCCCAAGGTTGCCCTCTTTGTTTGGTTGGTTGTCCTGGGGAGCATCCTCACCAGTGAAAACCTATGAAAGAGGGGGGTACAAGGACCCTCTCAATGTTGCTTGTGCTACTGAGAGGAGGAATCCATGAGCCATCTTTTAGACAGCTGCACTTATGCAACAGCAGTGTGGGACAAAGGAGCGATGGGATTTCGATGGAGTGACAGAAGGCTAGACCAACCATCCCAAACTATGTGAGAATGGCACCCAAAAGCTTAAAAGAACCCTATCATCAAAACAATTTGGGATGCCTTCCCAGGTATGGCTATGTGTTGCTTATGGAAGGAATGGAATGCTTGGAATGGAATGCGTAAAGATGTGGAGGCGGTGTGGAAAACAGTGAAGGACAACCTGTTATCTTCCATCTAATGCATGCAGTGGCATGATCAGGACAAGATTATCCCTCGTGAAGAAGCTCAGATTGCTGCAAATTGGGGGTTGGATAGTTCCATGATGGATGGTCTGTGACAACGGGATAAGATCTGTCAACCCTCTAGCCCAAACATCTAATCTGTCCCTCCCCCTCAAGTATTCAAGCTGAATTTCGATGGCGCATCCAGAGGTAATCCGGGTACGGCGAGCTTTGGGGGTCTTTGTCGTGACCACGATGGTAGGATTACGATGGTGTTTTTGGGATCAATAGGGAAGGATACCAATAACTCAGCCAAATTGGAAGGCATAATCCATGGCCTCGAGGTGTTGATCAAGGGTGGCTATTTTCCTGGGATCATCGAAGGCAATTCCAACATTCTCATCCACATGGCTAAGCGGTTGACGAATGGAAAAACGTTTGAAAAAGTCTCTCCGAGATGGCGTCTTTCTTACTGATTGGACCAGCTTCGCGCTGTCCTTCAATCCTACCTAGAAATTTCCTTCTGCCATGTCAGACGAGAGGCCAACAAAGCTGCCGACCTGTTGGCAAATGCTGGCGTGGAAGGCAGGCTGGGCTTCCGATGCGACAGACTGGAGGCTTTTGGAGAGCAGGAATGGGCCCAACATTCTCGCCATCTGGATGCAAGGGACGTGGATAGGGAGGCATAGATGACATGTACAGAATATGGTAGGATAGGTGGGGATAGGAGGCACGAACACACCTACACGAGGACAGACTGATGCTTTGTGGTCGCTCTGGTTTAAATGCTCGCCGGTTTTGGTGGTTGTACTGCACCATCATTTCGGTTCATGCCACTGGGACGGATAAGATAGGCTATATGCGATGGGATCGTCAGCAGGATTGGGTTCTTAATTACCATAGGCAGGACAATGTTGTCTCTAGTACGAGGGCTATCGTTCTCATGATATGCCTGACACACGCTAAGGTCAGGGATGGGAGCACTCCCACATGCGCCTCTCTTTCTTATTCTTAGAAGGTTGGGCCTCACACCACTGAGTATTGAAGCAAAGAGTTTAGGCTCCCAATTCCTATTTCCGCCCCATTTTGCTCTCTAGTGCTTGCTTCTGTGGGTGCATCCCAGTGCCACTTCCTGCTACTCTCCTTCCACCCACAGCTCTGTGTTATGGCCCCCAAGCGACAGTTTAGGAGGGATGTTTGCACTGGAGAAGCGTTTGGCCATTCTACTGAAAAGGGGAAATCCATTATGCATCAAACCCATCAAACCACTAGGGCTCAGCTCCAGGCTCGGGAGGAGGCCGAGCATTTCAAAGAGCACGTTCTGCTCGAAATTCGCATGGAGGTGGAAAGGGTGGTCAAGGAGTTATGGGCCGAGGTGAAAGGTATGCTGTGGGAACGTCTGCATGCGGAGGTGGCAGACTGGGTCCTGGATCCTGGAAACACTGTAAGACGTGCCTCCACCTATGATCGTATGCTAATGACTTATTGGGTGACTATGTGCCTGGTGGGTCATTCTTTGGGAATGCAGGAAGCCAAGAAAGAAGGGGACACGAAACCAGTGCCTTTCTTGAAAGAGCACAATAGCGAATGCCACACTATGCACCAGAAAATTGACATCCTTGCGGCCAGGTTGGGTTTTCCTTTTCACCCAGTTGATCGACGAGCTCTGGAGTATGATCGGCCATGGGCAAGGGACAATAGAAGTGGGCAAGTGGAAGTGGGAGGTCCAGTGAGCTTACCAAACACGACAGAATCCCAGCAGGAAACTGTGGCTCCCCATTGGGTCCATCTCCTCCTGGTCGGGTCTGACTCTCTTTAATGCCTGAGTTTTTTCAGTATTTAGTTTATGCTAGAAGTTACTTAGGTAGTTGATGTAGTAGGAGCAGTGGTAAATATGTAGTTAATGAGGATTTATGAATTTATAGGCATTATAGCAATTTTTTTTTGATAGGGGAAGGACAGCTCTGTAATTTCGTTAAGAATTATGATAAGACTGAATGTAAAAGGGGGGACTGGAAGACATGGAAAACTTTTGTATATTTTTTGCAAAACAGACCAAGTCTGAATCCGGATAGGGTCCAGCAGGATTGGGTCAAGGCCACCCCAGTTTTGGGCTGCTCTAGATGAATATCTGCTTTGTAATTTTGATTCTATAAAGTAATACAAGTTTTATTTTTAAAAAAAACAAAGTTGCTAGTGACAATCGGGTGGGATTTCTAGTATTTTGAAATTCATTACAAAGAGTTCTAAGAGTTCTCAAATTTGTTTTGGTTTCATGTCAATGTTTGGTGGTTTAGGATTCCTGTTCGGTTACCTTTAGGGTTCAATTTTGGGTTATCTTCATTATTTAGGTTTGAACTATCTTATGGATTCAATGTAGAAAATATTGCTTCAATTTAATAAAAAATTTGGGTTGGGGTTTATATTTTTATTTGATTTTTAAACAAAATACAAAATTGAAAAATAAAAAAAGAATGAATCCTACCTAGAATCCAATGTCATTTAGGTGGAAATATTGTTGGTCACTGGTTGGATATGTGGAAACTCAATTTGGTTGCATGTAGTGTGATCAATCACCACTAAACATGTGTGGCATGGTCTATGGGGAAACTAGACTGACCATTGCATTTAAAAAAAAAGAAAAAGAAAATATATATATATATATATATATATATATATATATATATATATATATACCCGGGAGCACACACATGTTATTTGTGCACACATGTTAATAACATGTGCACAATAATAACACATGCGCAGTCCTTCCAAGGTCACATGAAATCCTTATTGGGGGTTAATGAATTCCCAAAGAAAGAATGCAAGCACGCTCGTAAATTTGTGTGTGTGTGTGTGTGTTCAAGCATGAGTGTGTTCTTGGTGAACCTATTTCCACTTTTGAGGCCACCATATTCATGCACCCGACCTTCCGAATTTTCCACTTTTCTCAATCCCACATAATGGGACAAACATGGTCATTTACAAGATCTATTCTCAGCTTAATCAAATATTATCATCCTCTTACATGGATAGTAAGGTTCATATATCATTAAAATTGTGCAAGGTTCACAAGTCCTCAAATTCATGAGACAAAAAAGATATCTTCACATATGACATGGACCTTTTATCATAGAAACTAGTATATATCCATATATAAATGACCCACTGGGAACACCATAAGCTAAAGGTGAACTTGTTCAAATATAATGCAAAATACATTTTAAAAAAGGAAAAATGCATACCACTGTGAATACAAGTAAGACATAGGCATATGCACTATCTCGGTTCAAACCTATAAATCCAATTGCCATGCACTTCTCATCCAAAATTTTGCAAATAGTCATGCGCAAGGGTCTTAAAAACATAATAAAATGATATTTAGAATTAAGGCAGCATCATATCAAACACAAAGGATTGAACAAATTTGATATTCCACTACATGACCCCATAAAAATGAATTTATAAACACTCTTCCTAAACATCACCTACATATAGGAAATTATTACAAAAAATGTTTAGAATATTATCTCATGTTTAAAATATGATACTAAGTACATTGTAAGAGAAATGCTACGATCATCAAATCCAAGAAAATTGCATACTCTAATAAAAAACACTTTATCTTAAAATACATGATTTATCCTCACATTAATTATAATTTCACAATATTTGTAACTCCACTAATCTTCATAACTTTTAACTCATGGAAATCAAAGAAAACTCGGAATTTTAACTTCAAACTTTTCAATCATAAAGCAAAAGTTTAAAACAAATAAATTATTTTTTTGTGAATTTTCTTAAGATGGGAGAAACAAAAAAAAATGCATAAATGATGGTCGTCGTTGTTGTCATCATCATCGTTGTCATTATCATATAATAATGACATTAATAAAAAAATGAATTAACAAAAATTTAAATTCATCTTAATATTCAATATTTCAAGTTTCAAAGAAAATTAAATCTATAAAAATAAATATAATCTTTCTTGATATTTAATAAATTCAAAATTAATACCCCCCGAGGTGTAGGCCAATTGGCAATCGTGCACTTGTTAAGGTGTACGGGCTATTAAGCAAGTCAAGGGTTCAAACCTCGTTCCGGCCTGAGATGCGTTGTGGGGGTCAGCGTATTTTCCTGGAGGTTATAGTGGTAGCGGTCGGAATCAACCCCATGTCACGCAAATACGAAACTGATTAGTTGCCGATTACTCCAGATACCAAACACAAAAAAAAAAAAAAATTAAAATAAGTTTAAAGGTGTTTATGGAATGTAAATCACACAACACAATTTCAATTATGGGTAGATGCATTACTACACCTTTGAAACTTTTTTGAGCGAACTTTTAATAATGACAACGATGGGTATTTTTTCTTTTAAAAAATCGTTAACAAACAATGAATAAATCCATCAAAATTAATTATGTCACTACATACAAAGTGTCAATTTATCAAACTATATTTTCAACACGTGTGTTCATGCAACATGTTCATGTTGTACTATAACAA
This sequence comes from Pseudotsuga menziesii, assembly GCA_001517045.1. Taxonomy (NCBI): domain Eukaryota; kingdom Viridiplantae; phylum Streptophyta; class Pinopsida; order Pinales; family Pinaceae; genus Pseudotsuga; species Pseudotsuga menziesii. The sequence continues at coordinate 51,440 of LPNX010234439.1, read as the reverse complement.
TATATGAACATGTCTTATATCTACTATAATAATATATGAATATATAAAAAAATTCTTTGTTGTATCGAAGTGCATTCTTACCTCCAAAGTCCTTATTTTTGCTTGTAAAACACTTCCAAAAAAATGTACCCAAAACAAGAATTTTTTTGAAACCGGAACTTCTCAAGCTTGTGGTTATCTTACGTACAAAATGCAAGTTTTCTCTTTGTTTCTAATTAATTGACTTCATATAGCGCACATGGTAAAATGCATACATAATAAAGAAAACTCTTCTTCTTTGATTTTGATTTCCAACTTTGCATAAACGCATGGAGAATAACATACATAGACATAAAAAATAGTAAACCAAAAATATACACTAAAAAATGAATTAAACTTTAAATAACATGAGAAATATAAAAAAAAAAACCATAATGAAAACAATATGATCATATATTGGGGAATTTTTTTTTGAATGAAGCAGAAAATGTCCATTTGAAAGTAGCACTCTTGACATAGTGGAACATCCCTCTCATCCCATAAATAGACAAAAATAGAAGAATCCAAAAACCCTTTCATGCATATAGTTTCAAAATTTTAAGATCTTGACAAAAAATGGGAATGGATATTCATAAGCGCTATGATACCATATTTGAATACAACACGTTATTTCCACATAGGTCGAACACCGTAAGCAACCACTCACACAAATAGACAAAGGATCAACACAAAATGTACTACATGGATAAAACGGTTATAGAGAGAAATAATCCATGACTCCAACAATTGTGACCACTTGGGGCAATATATTAATGCAAAATAAAAATATGTTACATATGAATTTATCACAATAAATCATCTACAAATGACCCTCCATGATATTTAAATAGGTACGATGGACCAATCAGGTGCTAAGCCACAAATCAATGTAGCCATCAATATTGAAGAGATGATGAAACATTGGATAACTTTCTGTCTAGAACATATTGTCACCATAAGATTACATAAGTACAAAGGCTTACTATTGTATACTAAATAAACACACTTTCCCTAAAGACACATTAAACCAAGTTGATCTTAACTAACTCTTGAGTATCTAAATATCCTAACACCTACATGGAGAGACTAAATAGTATATAGTTTGATAGCTTAATGTAATATATGATGACATATGGAACGTATTCCACTTAACCTAAAACCTTTGTGTGACTTTTCAATTAGGTGTATTGAGCTTACTTTGTATTCAGTATATTTTCATTGTTTGATTTTCTAAATGGTTCATTATTACACATTTCATTTTTCCATATTTAACATATTTTTCTTCTTTCTAGCATTATTAGGTATATCTTATTATTAAAACTAATGCAATTCATAACATTTAAGTTGTTACGAATGTTTTATAATAGAAAACACATTTTTCCTACCAATTTGCTAAGTTATTTTGATCATGATAAAACACCTTTCTATGCATGTGTTAGCTCTTTAAAAAGGCACATTTTCCTTATAATGGTAAAGGCACATTGTTTAACAATGTGTTAATGTTTTTCCCTAATAATTGAAAATGCAGTTTTCCTCCTCACATCCACATGGATTTACACTACTTCATTTAAACCTAGAGCAATGCCTATGGGCTCTACACTAGTTACTTTAGTTTGAACCTAGAAAAATACCAATAGCCTCTATACTACTTAGTTTAGTTTGAACCTAGACTATTACACATAAGTTATACATTACTTAGTTTAGGTTGAACCTATATTATTACACATACACTCTTGTTAAATACTTTGTAATACACTCTTGTTAAATACTTTGTAATACACTCTTGTTAAATACTTATAAAGGAGATGAGCCCTCTTGAGGGACAATCATTCACAACTCTTCAAAAAGAGCTAAAGCATGTTCACTACATTCTTATTGATGAGATGAGATTCATTTTCCTAAAATTGTTCAATCACATTGATGAGGGCTTGCACAAAGCATTCTTTCACCATAGAAACACTCCATGGGTGGTCAGTTACCACTTGTAAAATACATCCCAATGTATGCAAGAACATTTCATGGCAATAGAATCTAGTAAAGCATTAAGACAATTGTTACATTAGATATTATTTTTCAACAACAAGGTGGTGACCTTTCTCAAGTCACTTTTCAAAAACTCCTCATGAACATTAAACTTGCAAAGCTTACCTTGGAGGATTGGCACATTCTCATGTTCAAGACAAATTCATTCTTGACTCATGAATAACAACATATATTTCAAACTTCAATGCATTTATATGCAAATAATAATTTAGTTACACTACATAATAAACAAACAAATGTTGAAATTGTTAAAATGCCAATTGTACAAAGCAATACACACTGAAGCAAGCAACAATTGCTCATCAATGAAGAAAATGATCAATTAAACACTAAAGTTTTACCATATAAAAGACCGCATGTGACATTAAATCCAACTTATGAGTTGCAACCTCCCTTGTAAATAGAGCTTGGGCAAATTGTTGCTCTTTTTTATACATCAAGCTCAAAGCCTTTGCCAACATTTATTATTGTCCACTTCAACAGCTACATTATTCCACCCTCGGAAGTTATCAATATGCATTATGTGCATATTCCACCTGTAACAAGGGGATCAAGTACCCTTGCATGTTTATCTTTATTATTAAATAATATGATTTTTTTTAGAATTGAATTAATTTTATAATACAATTAAAAAGATATTGTGCATAAATAGTTCAAAATCAATTTTATAATTACGCCGTAAGGCGTTTAACAAGTGGGATTTGACTCCCCGAGTTAATGCGTTTTTTTTCTTCGTCCGTCAGATGTTTTCGTCTGACGATTCGAGTAATCTCCATTGTTGATCAATGATCAGGTTAGGTGCACAGTGCCCATCACCATCAATCCATTCCCTCGTCACTCCGGAAGCTCCAGTGTTTGAAGCAGCTCATTCTCGACGGTAATAATCTCAGCGGTTCAATCCCTCCGTCTCTGGGAAATCTCCACAATCTCCAAGCCTATTCTTCAACTCTTCGGCAGCGCTGTTCTTCCATTTCAGAGCAAGGTGGGGCAGAATGGACTTCTCGACATAAACACCAATTGCTGTAAACGTGACGAACTTCCCCTCGATCATCAGCCCTCGAACACCTGCAAATAGAAGAAGAATTATGGTAACCAGAAGTGAGAAATTCCCCGGAGTTGCATGGGCATAGGTGCCTTACCAGCTCCTCCGAGGACAAGTTCCTTGGTCGATCCCGAGGGCGTTACAGTCGGAGGAAACGTGACGCCTTCAGCATCCATCCCAGTAGCCAATGAATCTACAGTCATTTCTGCTCTGCATTGGATTTGGTCAAGATTAATTCATCATAAATCTCACTTAGAAACAAGTCAAACTTCAGCATTAGAGAAAATTAACATCAAATCTTGTATAGAAACAAATCAAACTCCATACCTGGGAAAATTAAGTGCAGAGATTGAGGAGGGGTTCTCTAAATCAAAAGAAGCTTTTAACAGTGAAAAATGGCCTGCATGCAGTCAGATACAGATGGTTTGCAACTTCTGGCTCTCTTATTTATGTATGAAGAGAGCCAAGAGAAACGACTGTAAAGAGAAAAAAATTGAGAGGTATGACAAGCAGCTATATCTACCATATTCACGTGGCCCATTTATGGTCCTCCAACAACCTTCCCTTTTATTTTTTATTCGTAGGGTTCAGTACAGCAGCTGTTAAAGGCACAGTCACAGTCAAGGCAAGTGAAACCATAAATTTAAATTCTCTTAGGTATTCCATTTCCTAAGAGAATTCCAATTCCAACATCAACTTTTCTTGTCTACCCCTTATTATCACCAGTTTTGTCTGCTAGTAAAACTTTGTCGGCGGGAGCAGATAAAACCTTGTCGGCGGGAGCAGATACTGCATCTTTGAAAGGTATAGTGGCTTCAGCTCCCCATTCTTGATCCTCAATGGGATTATCACCACCGGCAACAATCACCAAATCATCCCCATCTTCATCCTCACTTCCTTCCTAAAAATCCCATTCTCTTCTCTCCATATTGGGATAAACAGCTCGATCATCATTGAGGACAATTTGCAAATCATCTTCGCTATCACTATCCCATCCATTCTCTTCTTGTAGCCCTTGATTCTTTGCAACAGCCAATTCCGCTGGAGGTGTCAAATCCTGCCTCACAGGAGATACTTCCGCAACCCAATTCTCTCCGTTTCCCTCCCCATCTTCTTCCATATCATCATAACATCTCGAAAGCCCAAGAATTGAGGTTGTCACAACATTCATCACCATACCAAGACCCGGAATATTGTCGTGCTGCGGCAGACCATTATCCTCTTCAGATTGGAACACATTTTCGTGGAGTGCCGGCTGAGTTGGTGCAAATGGTGAATCTCGGTCAGTTTTCTCTTCCAGGTCCGTTTAGCACGCCACTGGATCACTGACTGGGTTTTCAGCATTATCTTTATTCAATTCATCCTCACGCTCCCCCATCTTGATATCTGTATTCTCCACAAAATCGCCTTGAACGGAAGATTCTGCATGAACAACGACTTCATCATTTTCTGAATAATTCCACTTCATCTCAGACTCTTCTTTGATCCCATCATGTTCATTGCCGCCACCAGGTGCTGTGTCTTCCTGTGCGTCGTTTCGAGATAGATCAAAACCCTCCGCTACTGAATCCTATTGGGAAATGAAGGCACCCTAGGGGCCTGCTGCTGCGACAACGATGGTGGGTTTTTTCCTGCCATCACCTCACAGAAAACTGCAAATCACCTCACAGAAAGTGTTTCATGGTGTGCTTGGATGGTGGGTTTTTTCCTGCCATCTGCAGAAAATTGAATTGATGAGAAAACTACAAATCACCTCACAGTAAGCGTATTCATGGTTGACAGTGGGTTTTTTCATGCCATCTGGGCAGCATGCAAGATGGGCATGGAAGATGGGCGACACACGTCGAAGGGCACTCAACGTTTAATACAAACTTCAGGCTTAATATAGTCCGCACTATCCTGCCTATTAGGGCACTTGTGATTGGATAATAAATATACAAACTCCACGCTATGAATATTCTATCAATGTAGGTTTCGGTATCAATAATTTGATCTCGGTGGGCAAATTTTCGTTTATTTTGTGTTTCCACGGATTTCATTCATTATTTAGTTGTTTAGCTGTTCGAATGTCTGGAATTTGGTGGAATTATGGTAACTTGTGATTGCCTAATAAATATACAAACCCCACACTATGAATATTCTATCAATGTAGGTTTCAGTATCAATAATTTGATCTCGGTGGGAAAATTTTCGTTTATTTTGTGTTTCCACGGATTTCATTCATTATGGAATTTCGCACCTTAAAACGCCATTTTTTTCTTCTGATTTTCCAAACCACTCAGATTTAGATTGCTTGTGTTTAGTATTTTCCTCGCCATCCGAAGAAATTCGAGGTGTAAAGTTCACACATTAGGTGCAAATCCAACTCGGGATCAAAACCTACCCTCGGCATGGTAAGAGGAAGATACAAAGGGAGCTAGGGCACTAGGAACAGAGGCAGAGAAGCATCAAAGCTTGCAGCATGTAAATATCGAGTTGATTCTTTTGTTGACCAAGTGGATTAGGTTATTCCAAATCTTCTCATGAGCGATGTGATGCCCCATCTATTTTAGGCTCTCGTACTTGTACTGGTACTCTACTCTAGGTAGATCAACCACCTTTTCGATTGGATCTATTGGTGATGCTTGGTAAACTACCACTTATCCAACTGGGTCCTGATCTTGATCTGGATCCACAACCGGTAAGTAGAGTGTTAGATCTGTATGACACTATTGGTGGTTCATATTTTCATATATGAAGTGCTCGCTATGAATTGGTATCCAATGCATGACTTATCCTCCCTATGTCGAGTAATGAATTGGTCCCATGCTCACCCTTCCAAGGAGTGAGTGTTTTAAAACATTAATTTTTTTTAAATCTATGGTGATTCTCTTCTCAGGGAAATGGACTCTCATTACTATATTGGCCATGAGTTGCAAACTCTTAAGCAAAATGAATGGTAGACTGACAAAACACTGGTATCGAAGATGAAAAATAAATATGCTATAAATATAAAACAAAACTATATCTACCTTCACTTGTGACATACTTCTGGATATAGAAGGCAACGTTCTGCCGAGAAGGGCTGATTGATATCTTTTTACCCATTTTACTGTGTGAACCACCTCTTATCCTTCCACCCTAAAATCAAGTCTGCATTGGCTACCATAAATTTTTCACTTAAACCATTTGTCGCCTTCAATGGATAATCCAGTCACCTTTGCAATGGTAGCCTATAAAACTGGAACGTGAAACGCTCATATCATGGAGGAAATATTGCTAAAATACAAGGAAAATGTCAAGACATCGTTTGCTGTTGCTGTTGCTGGTGGTGGAGGATCGTGGTGATCATGTGGAGAGATGAAGAAGCCGGATCTGGATCGATCATGGTGAAGAGGGAGAGCCCCAAGAGTTGCTACAGTTGCTGGTGGACGTGGAGGTGTCGTTGGACGGTGCTGGCCACTGTAGAAGTAAGCTCGTGGACGAGGAGAGTTAGCTGAGCGTGTGTCAGCCAGAAGGTTGGGGAAGTGAGCCGTTGTCTGCAGAAAGGAGCCTGCTGGATGTGGAGAAGATTTATTTGTCATCTAAAAAAGAATTAAATGAAATAAAATATACTAGGGTATCTCTATTGCCTTAGGTTGCAAGGGCATTTCGCTTTTCTAACAAAAATGATCTAAAATGACATCAATCAAGAAGCAATGATCTAATAAAAATGGCATCAACGAAGACTATGTGAATTAAATTATTTTTCTTCGTTATGTAATTTTGGGCCGATCTTTGTATGGGCATTGTAGGCGAGTGTAATGTAAGATAGATACAATCGATA
>LPNX010234439.1:26686-44305 GCA_001517045.1 Pseudotsuga menziesii | reverse complement strand
TATTATTGGGTATAGAGCTATATCAAGGGTTTTTAGAAATGTCTTAGTTATACACTTACTTCACAACTTTTGTCAGCAATACATGGGTAGTCTGAACCTTAGCTTTCCAAGTGCAATTAATAGGGGATCAAATTTTCAAGGATGGATAGATAATGGTTGGCATCTGAAAATGAGGAAACTGTTATAACTTTTATTTTGAACAGAGCATTGTTCGGAAATTATACTTATTCTGCAAGTAAAAAAATTGTAAAAACCCTAAGAAAGATAAGGATACAAAAAAGCAGGTTTTATTAATATATTGGAATTTGACAATCTTTAGTATAAGCAACAAGATAGTAGATAGATCCATAAATTTATGCAATGTTACTTGATTTTAACATATGAACTACAAAAACTAACATTCCATTTTCATTTGCATGAGATAAGAATACATGCCGATAATATTGTAATGGCCGATTATGTGAAGAATATAATGTCTTGTTGTATATGTCCACATCTCCTTGCTTAGCTTGCAACACCGCGTTCTTTTATTGCACCCCTAGGTACAATTGCTAGTATAATTACGTTGATAGACGTTTTCTCCGCGGTCATAGACGTTTTCTCCGAGGTCACGTTTGAGAAACCCTGTACCTTTGGTCCGCCATCGGTCAAATATTTGGTCGTCCATTGATCAAATTAAAACGTGGCATGTTTATTTTTATCTCCCCCGTATATCCACTGGTTTCTGTATGCCTCCGGATAGTTTGTCCGCTGGTCTCCGCCCTTCCTGCTCGGCTAGGGCCATCCTGCTTGCCCATCCTGCCAATGTTCCGCACATAGCCACGCCATTGACTGTTGCCCTAGAGTAATGAACCCTTGAGCCCTCTTTCGCATATTTCCTCTTGGATCTGGAGACCATGTTCCAGAGCTGCCAAATCAGCCAAATCAGCACATGGTGGGAGGATGCTGGCAAAGGTTTTTATTCTGGCTCCACACCTGTAACTTGCATTTGTCCAAAAAGATTCAGGGCTTCCACACTTCGCCCATTCTTCACATATCCTGAAATCAGTGCAGTCCAAGAGGCTACATCTTGCTCAGGAATTCTCTGAAAGAGCTTCAGGGTATCATCAACTTGCCCATTTAGCATATAGCCTACCAGAATTGTTGTACACAATACCAAATCTGATCCAGGCATTTGATGAAAGATATTGAAGGCCTCATCAAATTGTCCGATATGTTCATAACCTGCAATCATTGTATTCCAAGAAACAACACTTCTCTGAGACATTTATCAAACAATTCACGCGCTTTCTCTATCCCCCACATTTTGCATACATGTCTAGAAGGGATTTCTCCACAAACTCGTCCATTTGAATCCCACACCTTGTTGTTTTCTCATGGATCTCCACACCCTGTTCCAGGGCTTCCAAACCAGAGCAAGCTTGCAAAACACTGGAATAGGTTTTCAAGTCTGGTTCATCACCTTCCCTTTGCATTTGATGGAACAAGTCCAATGCCTTATCGCCATAACCATTCTGTACATATCCTGCAATCATTGCATTCCAGGAGACTATTTTACTGAAAAAATCAAGGGCTTCATCAACATAACCATTCTGTGCAAACCCTACAATCATTGCATTCCATGATATAACGTCTGGCTCGGGCATCTTTTGAAATAGCCTATGAGCTTCACCAAGAATCCCATTCTGAGCATATCCTACAATCACAGTATTCCATAAGACCACATCTTGGTGACACATTTTATCAAACACATTGTGTGCTTTCTCTATACCCCGACATTTAGCATACATGTCTATTATAGCATATTCCACGAATACATCACATTCAATCCCACTACTCAGAATCTATTTGTGTACTTCAATACCCTCTTGCAGATATGTCAATTTGGCACAAACGGGCAGAACACTGGCGAATGTGAAATTATTGGGTTGGATGCCTCTATTCTTCATTTCGCGAAAGAGTACCAATGCCTCTTCGGCGCCACAGCCATTCTTGGAATAAACTGTGACCATCGCAGTCCATCTGAAAAAACATCATTCTCAATATTGCATTGTATCGACAGTTTTCCAAAGGCTGGTCTCTAATTTCTGCGTATGGGATTTGGATTACAGAGCTACATGTTTATATTGACAGTTTTCCAAAGTCCGGTCTCTAATTTCTGCGTATGGGATTTGGATTACAGAGCTACATGTTTGTATTGACAGTTTTCCAAAGGCCAGTCTCTAATTTCTGCGTATGGGATTTGGATTACAGAGCTACATGTTTCAACTGTGCAAAGGAGTAACTCATTTTCACAGCCATGGAGTGATGCACAGGTGAATTCATGTTATAGTTTTCTTTTCTTTTCTGGGTTCATTTATACTGATTTATTACATAAAATATGAGGAACCATTTATTTTTGTGAATTAAAACCTATGGTGTTCGTCTTAGTTTAAATTACCAAACAAGATCTATGCATCCATGTTTTATTATTAATTGTCATCAATTTTATTATCATCCATTAATTGTCATCAATTTTATTATCGTCCATATTTTAGTATGGTGTTTTTTTTTATTAATTGTCATCCATATTTTGTAGCATCCTCGTTTTATTATCAAGTTTGTTTCTTTTGCCAGGCTTAGTGTCTTTATCAATTTGCAGTTGGATATGGTAGCAGCTATATTGCCAGTTAGCTGATTAGTGGCTAGATCCAGAGAAAAGAGGTTACGAAAGTTCTTAAAGTCCAGATTGATGCTCCCAGCTAAAGAGTTGTTCTTCAGATTGAGAAATTGCAGCTTCTTACAAGATGCCAGCTTATACAGGTCCCAGTAAATTTGTTGTTGCTAACCATCAGCTGCTCTAGATTGTCAAGCTTACCAAGCTCATCTGGAAGACATCCTGAAAGGTTGTTACCATCAAGTGCGATGACTGTGAGATTCCGCAAGTCCCCAATGCTAACGCTTAGATTGCTCGAAAATCTGTTGCAAGGCATATAGAGCTGTCTCAACAACGGCAGTATGTAGAGATCATCTCGAAGCTGTCCAACGAGTTGGTTAGATATGAATTATCTCTTTAATCTGGTAAAATTAGAAATTCGGAGTTTTATATTACTTCTAAAATTTTGATCATAAAATTTATCTTAATTTTGTTATTATTTTAAAATAATTTAAATTATAGATTTGTTTTTAACTAATCATGAACTAAAGATAAATTTTGTTTGTTTAAAAAATAATAATAAATTTTAACCATTTAAAAATAAGAATAATAATAAAATATTTTTTAATTAAAACATAACTTTATAAATAAATTCAACTTTGTAAAATACATCTATAAAACTAAAATAATTGAATTAAAACATTACTATACAAACCATTCACATCTAGTGATCAAATTTGAAGGATGAGTCTTAATTTAAATTGGAAGGGCATTTATTCTATGAACCCTTGAAAGATGAAGCACAATATAAATATTTATGCTTCAATTGACAAGTATAAATTAACTAAACCCTTTCACTAAAAACATCAAAAAAACAAATATGGTTCTTTCAATTTTTTGCAATTTTAAACAATTGAGAATCTCTTAATATCTACTTGAAAAAATGATATATTTTCAATAAAACCTATTTTGAAGACATTAAGTTGTCATATGTGCATCATTAATTTTACAATTGAGTAACATAACAACTATTCTATTGTTTTTTTTCTAGTTGTAGCACTCTTCATTATACAAAAAAACTACTTAGACTAAGTCATAACCATATTGGGGCATCCACGTGCAACAGGGATGATTTTAAGGAACCATACTTATTTAAAAGTGTATAAATGTTGGCGAATATTACCAATTCTTAAAACGCCAACTACAAAATGTTTGGCGATATTTTTCAAAAATATTTTAATTTCCAAGGATTTTATATCGTTTAGATAATAATTTTGCGATTTTTAAGGTGAAAAAAATTTACCCCTTCAAAATTGGGCGAAACAGGGCTTCAAAAAATGCAAAATGGCAAATGTTTTTTGGGAGAAAAACATGGAAAAATAGCCCACTGGGCTAAAATTCGCCCCTAAAATCATCCCTGACGTGCAATCCAAGCTTGAGAGATGTATGAATGATAAGGATTGGGAACCTAAGTAAAAATAATACACAACTCAAAAAACATTAAAAAAAATATCCTATATACCAAGCAAGTTACAAAGCTAGCATAAGTGGGGTCGAGGCATCAATTTTTTTTATTCAACACTTGTCGTGAAAGCATACATGTATGGGATGGAGGGGCAATGGAATCAAACCTAAGTTAATTGAATCCTTGCAACTCACTGCATGTATGAGTCTCAACAATCTCCATTTTAAATTGAACCAAAATACCAAAAGACTTTATTAATGACTAGATTTGAGAAAAGTCGAAGTGAAAAGATGTGTGTTTATGGAATAGTGAAAAGTCAAAGTGAAAAGATGAAGTGATACATTGATGTTATTTTCCACTTCTCCAATTTTATCAACATTCATATGCTACTCGCATATTTTGTTATATGCTAAATACTCTTGTTTTAAGAAAATCATAACAAAAAATTTATATTGTTTTGGAAAATGTGTTTGTTGTGGTACTCAATCATAAGTCCGAGCATGTTGGGCGTTCATGTTTTGTAAAATGTATATGCACATCTTGGGGGAATACATAAAAATCAATGCGTACTTGGGTTGCATTGTTTCGAATAGGGATGTATAAAAAATAATCAATTTATGTGTTGAAGTTAAGTGATAAAAATATCAATGAATTCGTAATGCAAAGTTAGTAGTACATGCTTACTTTTAAGACAATAACAAATACTTTATATTGTTTACTCATCATAAAATCATCCCACCACTACGACATATATGCACATTTTTTCTTCTGTAAATGCGCATATACAGAAGAAAAAATGTGCATATGTGGAAGAGAGCATCCGTAAATGCCCATTTTGCCTTCTGTATATGTGCATTTACAGAAGGCAAAATGTGCATATACGGAAGCTCGCTTCTGTAAATGCTCATCTTACCTGTCGTCAAAATGAAATTCAAAAGGACGGTTTGATAAGTCCTCCTCTACAAGACTTCATTTCTTGCATGAGTATCATGGACTCACAACAACTATAAACAACACTCGATGTCATGCAAATACAAATAATGACATGTAGATAGGATCACAAACTGTGCAGAGGTCGATTTATGCATTGCTATAGAGAGGTATCATTGGGCACACGATATGGAGAAACAATGGTTATTAATAAAATTAAAAAAACAATTATTGGCATAAGAATAGTCTTCAATTTAATGGGTGGCATGATTGTGATATAATCTCCCTCTGTCCTTCCAAACATTTGTGGTTTCTCACAACATTTGTTGGAGGCGCTACCAAAATACATATAAAAATTACTTGTCTTTACATCCTCTTCTCTTTAAATCCTCATCTCATAGTCATAACTAAGGAGTATTATGCATACACATCCTCACCTTATTATATGAATTGGGTCAAGGCACAAAGACAACCACAAAATATTAAATGTGTCATGACACAAAGAGAAAGAGACAACTATAAGTAAGTCTTATATTAAATTTAACATATAAGTCTTTAATTAACACTATCAATTGAGATTTGAAACGTTGGATTGTTGTGATATTCTTATCACTCCTCACCAATGTGATTGCAAGGCATTCTTTGAAGGTGAAGTCCATAATTTTAGGTCTTCTTCCTCATTATCATGCCTTTTGGTAAGACAGTAAAGAGGGTAGTGGCATGCATTAGCATGAAAAACGGTTTTGACATAGAGGTTATACACATTAATTTATTTTCAGTAAATAACTTAAATTCCTACCTGTGACTGATGATTCACTGAATCGTGGACTGGTACAAGACAACAAATTTTAGAGCCCTCGGCCCTTAATTATTCACACCTAAAACTTTCTCAAATCTAGCCATTAATAAACTTCTTTTGGTATTTTTGGTTCAATTTAAAACGCAGATTGTTGAGACTCATACATGCAATGAGTTGCAAGGATTCAATTGACTTAGGTATGATTCCATTTCCCCTCCATCCCATACATGTATGCTTTCACGGCAAGTGTTGAACAAAAAAATATATATTGCTTTGGAAAATGTGTTTGTTGTGGTACTCAATCATAAGTTCGAGCATGTTGGGCGTTCATGTTTTGTAAAATGTATATGCACATCTTGGGGGAATACATAAAAATCAATGAGCACTTGGGTTGCATTGTTTCGAATAGAGATGTATAAAAAACAATTCTAATAGGTGTAAATTCATTTAGCTGGTTTTTCTTGTCAATGTTAGGTGTTGAATTTAATAGTCAGCAGCCTGTTAGTCTACCGTTTGGTTTGATTGTGAGTCTAATGGCGAATATAGAAATGACAATGCCCTCCAGCAAAATCTTATTAGAGTTTTGGAATCACGAGTGAGGACGTTATTCCGAGCTAATTCAATATTTCCAACATCGTTGTTAACGAGCAAAACAACAATGGTTCAGTTTATGGGCTTGTCCAGTGCATGGGAGATTTGACTTCCTCTGATTGCATCCATTGCCCTGGAATATTTTTACGTTATGACAGACAGTTTTTACAACAATTATAGTAACGTTTACAATGGAAAGAATATCTCTGTTTGCGGCACTGACATCACCAATCAGCCACGACACTTCATGAATGTTGTAAAAGTCTTGCTCTCAAAAATTACAACTAAAGCTAAGCAGAGTCCCAAACGTTTTGCTGCAGATTCAACAACATCCCCTATTTAGACAGGGTATATATACATCATAGGGCAGTGTATGAGAGATCTGCCGCAAACAACTTGCAAGTTGCGGTTAGTGGCTAACTTTTGCCTCGCCAAAAATATTGTGCTAAACTCAAGGCAGAACACAATTCAACTCTACGAACCGATATTTGTGTTACAACGTTTATCCATTTTTCAACACTTCCATTATTTTGTCGCTGCTACCATGACAAACTTCTTCTGTAACTGGTAATATTTTCACATGGTTTACTATGATAAATAAATTTATAACTGCTTTTGATAGTATTTCATTTACTTTTGGTGAGCTAAAACATAGGAAACTAGATGTCCTACATATTTATAAATAATAAAACAATTTGTTTAAAATGTCGTGTTAGATTGTCTTGTTAAAAATTCAATTTGTTAGTTAGTGCTCTTGGTAAGTAATCAATTTAAATATTGGATAGAAACCAAGGGAATTTTTTGGTCACAACTAATGGGTTGTTGTCCATTTTTATTGGTTTGAGATTACATCGCAATGGGGGTCTATATATGCATAACACTCTTTTTTTTCGTTTTCCACCAGTTATATGCGTTTATAAACCTAAGCCATATTTACATCTTTGTAATAATATATTTACATTTATATAATATTAATAACATAATATATTTACATTTATGTAATATTAATAACATGTAATAGATAATATATTTAGTAATAGAGTTAAGAAAAATTAACTTATACAAAAAACTTGGTTTTATACGAACTTAGGCTTGATCTTCGTTTATAAATATATATGTTAATTGTATATTTAAATGTAAAATTTGATTATTTATATATTTAAATTTTGATTATGTAGATATCTTAGAATTTTGGGGTGGACTATTATCTATGTTTTTTCATTTATGGATGAGAATGAGCCAAGTGTATTATGCATATTGATTCTATGGTCATTGTCCTAAATTCATAATAACAATTTCAAAAAAATTCTGCGCGTGTGTAACTAAAAAAATTGAAATTTTAGAGACAATAAGATCTTAACTACTATGTATACGACCCCTTATACCAAAGAGAAACTATAGGTATAAAGGATCTTAAATACTATGTATATGATCCCTTATACTGGAGCGAAACTATAGGTATAAATTGGACAGATCTAAAGCTTAGGTAAAGAGTGGTATGATATTTGATTTGCCATCATATGTAAATGTTGTGATATATGGAATCGTGTATGAATAGGCGTTAGGAATATTTAATTAAACTATAGTTTAGAGTAGGATATTAGAAGTATGACATGAGAACCCTATCATGGGTTATCATGGGGTCAACCTAATATGGCATTAATATAATTAAAATCCTATTTATATATAACCTCTTATAGATGGCAGAGGGAGAACCCGATTTATTGAATTGATACCAAGGGGTATCATTACATGAAAAAAAGAGCTACATTTAATGCTTTTAACTACCCACATATCTCTATGTCTATGCTACAGGAAAGGCTTTCAGTTACTAAATGGAAAGCCATGGTGAAATAGGTGTCTCTCTCTCTCTTACACACACACACACACACACATTAATATATATTGAAACTCTAATTTATGCCTAAAGACTTTTAATTATATTAATGCTCCTTGTGCAAAAGTATAACACCATATAAAGAGTAATTGAAGTGGCAGGTCACTGCATACAATTCATGAAAAAAATAACTGTGTTAAAGCATACAATTCATGAATCTATCTTTGGAAACACTATGCATGAATAAAATTTGCAAATTCCACAAATGTGATACTCAAAGTTCTTCAGAGAAATTATGTTACTTCTCTTAGCATTACCATCTTTATTATGAAAATTCCATATCAATTTACTAGAGGAACTTAAACTTTAAAAACATAGTTTATTGTGACACGTTTCCAACATTACTCCATTCATGACCCCAATGAAATCTCAAACCATAGACATGGTTATAGAGTGTATTGGTTTGGATTTATTCCTTAAAGAGCTTTGATTAGCATTACTAATGCATAATACCGAGATCATCTTGGGATTTCCAAGCCACCAATCAGTAACTTCACATGCAACGAATTATCTGCCTTGATGATTGCAAATCCTATGATCCATATTGTGTAATTGAGACTTAAGATATGACGTTTTGATAAATAAATTCTTCTTTAAATTGTATGACTCCCTTTGAAAGATTGCAAGCCTTATTTGCTTCTATATCTGTCTCCTTATTAAGAGTTATCAACACATGAAAGAACCTTTTCCCATCGAATTACTCTTTATCTTCAAGGTTAGATTTTAAGATTAGATATAATATTAGGAACATAATATGAGTATAAGGTAGATTCAAACAATATCTATTTAACATTTGTTCTTTAATTACTGTGTATTAGTTTCATTGTACTTTTGATATCGTTTATGTTTTGTATATTGGAAATGATAATCCATCTCAAGGACCAACTTTAACGCAGTGACCATGTAATAAATCCATTGATGCAATTGCCCTCTTTTGAAAAAGAGGTTTTGAACTTCATTGAATATGTTTTGTCTCAGAGTGTCAATATGAATGATAATAAAAAAATTAACATGTTGCTATTTCCACCATGTGATGTTCACAACTTATTTTTGATATCAAGTCCATTGGATACTTTATCTCAAGGGTATCTTCAAATATCTTTTGCAAACACAACATCTTTTGAATATGCATATTCGACTCTCTTGGATGAGAGCCAAGTTAGAGTCGAAATTCCACATAGACTTCGTTGAGTTTGGGACATATTAAAATGACAACAAAGTTAGAGTCATGGAGGTGCTAAAGGAAGCTTTGTGGTAAATATTTTTAAAGCAGTTTTTATGACAAAGTAAATTGACAATGGAGTTACGAGTAATGGAGTCCTGATTAAAGGAATTTTGTGTTATTTTTTATAAACCTTTGCTTGTACTTTGAATCTCAAATGCTATTGATTTATAATGTTTGGACTGATATACGAGTGGCTATATAAATTGTATTTAGTATGTTTTTCATCCTCTTTTTTGTTATAATAATTTCATTAAATAAGAATATTATCAACACAAAAGTACAGTTTCTGAAGTGGGATACTGACAATGAGAAGGAGAAGTACGGAGCCTAGGTTGCCACTTTATGTGTTTTCTCTCTTTATCCTCACTTTTACATATTAATTTCATGCCCATTGTGTTGCTTACCAATAGAAATTTACAATAGTCTAGCCTTGTTTATGACATTTTTGTGCAAACATTTCATACTATATATGTTTTATTTGTGTAGTGTGTTTACTATTAAACACATTTGAATAGAAATACATTCTAATTTAGAATTAAATTACTTCACTCCATTAAAAAAATTGAAAAAAATCTCTCTTTTAACAACATATTATGCAAAGTAACTTTTAACAACATACATGACATTTAAATGATTTTAATCTTTATTTAAGTGATTCCACTCTCTAATAATAACCTATTGACGTATTATTGCACCTTCCTGGGGCAATTGCTAATTACGTCGTAAGGCGTTTACCAAATGGGAATCGACTCCCCTCAGTAAATGCGATTTTTCTCCACAGCCGTCGGATTCTTTCGTTCGACGATTGGGTTAATCTCTTTCGTTGAATTTTATCGATCTGACACCTGCGATCTGACACCTGCGACTCCTTGCTTTCCGTCCGCCATGCTACTACTGTCAAGAGGTGCAGTCTGCCATGCTCCTGTCCAGTCCGCGCATGCGGACATTCTTAGGCGGTTTCCTGCACGAAATCGTTTTGGCAGAAATCGTTTTGGCAAAAGCCTAAGCTGCTGCGGTTGCAGCTTCTTCATGAGCTCAACCAGGAGTCTCTGGCGAGAATCAGTGCAGAAACACCGGAGTCTCACCAGATTCATGTGACTTGTACTTGTCATATCTACCAATTCCATCGCCGTTCCATGCATTTACCTCGCCAATCTCTCCATCGGAGCAATCCTGTGCACTGCGAACCCAAAGAGCACAGAGGCCGAGATTAAAAAGCAGGCTGAGGATTTGAATCCTGTCGTTATCTTCACACCAACAAATCTGCTCAACAAGGTTCGTGCAACCCAACTGCCGGTCATTCTCATAGATGTTGGAAAAATGTAATTACTCGCAGATCCCTACTTGGCTTCCAACCGACTCTATCAAAGTCTGTATAAGCCAAGATCTTGTCTGTCAGTCTAACAAGAAGGAAAAGTCCACAAGTAGGCAACTTAATTCAGTCGAATTTATTTCAGAAGTTAATTTGTTAGTTAGATAGTTATTGCAGTGTTTAATGGAAAGTAAGTCGGCAAGTAAGTCGGCCTATGCTGAAGCAATTTACAGATTGCCTATAAATAGAAGATGCATATTGTAAATCAGTTTAGACACGCACAGGAACACAGACACAACACAGACATTAGATAGCAGAGGAACTCAGGGTGAAAAAGTGAAGTCGAAGCTCAAGCTTCTATGCATGTGATTTAGTCGAAGAGCTGAAGCTTTGTAGTTCGACGAGTTTGTAACAGACAAGTTTGTATTACTTTGTAATTCCGCATAGTTAATATATGAAATAGTTTGTGGTTGAATTCATGATTATTTGGCTGCACATATTTCCATATTTACTTCTGTAAATGTCTTTTACAATTACTGATAAGTAAAAGAACAAGAACCCATAAAAATCTCACCGCATGAAAGTTCAAGTTTTACGGCACTTTGGTCGACTCAAATCTTCCTACATATTCGAGCATATGTATTTATAAGTTATTTGGATTTGTAAAAGTGGGTAGTTTACTTCATCTTACTCACAGGTAAAAACATTTGTAATTTCTTGAGTCTTTAGAGTAAGAAACATATTCTGTACAAACTTGGTCGAAGCTCCCAACCTGGTCGAAGGTTGAAGCTACCAAATTTGTGTCGAAGCTCCCAAACTTGGTCGAAGGTCGAAGCTCCAAAATTTGGCCGATGTAAAAAGGTGGTCGCAGTAAAAATTCCGTCGGAGTGAAAGGTGAAATTATTTTTAAATATTGACTGAGCCCTAAACCCAAGTTTAGTCGGCTCGATTTTGGCTATCTGGTATTAGAGCGAGGTTGTATCAGAGCGAGGTTATATCAGAGCGAGGTTTATACCAGCGCAATATTTTAGGAAATAAATCTTGTCTTAAAAGGTGGAAATTAATTTTGTAAGGAAAGTTAATTAAAAATTAAAAATGGCTTCCACTTCTGGTTCATTGCAACCTCCAAGTTTTACAGGAAAGAATTATGAATATTGGTCTTTAACAATGAAGGCTTTATTCAGAGGTCAATATGTCTGGGAGATAGTCCAGCATGGTTATGCAGAACCAGCAGACATGGCTGCATATAACAATCTCACATAGGCTGAGAAAGATGTCTTGAGAGAATAGAGGAAGAAAGATGGAAAAGCTTTGTTCTTCATACATCAAGCTATGCATGAGAGCATACTCCCAAGAATAGCAGCAGCAATTAATGCCAAGGAAGCATGGGATACATTGGAGACTGCCTATCAAGGTTTGGGTAAAGTAAAGACATCCAAGCTGCAGATTCTGAGAAAATATTTTGAATCTCTGTCCATGAAAGATTCAGATAATGTAGACACACTCTACACCAGAGTTGTTGGGTTGATAAACTAACTGAAATCTCATGGAGAACCCATATCAGACCAAAGGGTTGTTGAAAAAATTCTCAAAAGTCTTCCTCCAAGATTTGAAAATTTGGTTGTGACCTTAGAGGAACACACAAACATGTCAACATTTACCATTGATGAGCTGCAAGCTTCACTCATCAATCATGAACACAGAATCAACAGATCATAAACATCATTAGAAGGTGCATTTGTAGCACAGTCATCCATAAGCCGTGGTAGAGGCAGGGGGAGAAACAACTTCAGAGGCAGAGGAAGAATTTCTTCAAGAGGAGGACAAGGCAGAAGTCCTGCAAATGTCGGTGGCAGAGGAGATAACCAGAACCCAAGTCAGCCAAGTAGTCAGAGGTTTGATAAATAAAAAATTCAATGTCATTACTGTAAGAAGTTTGGTCATTATGCATATGAATGCAGGAAGAAACAATATGATCAAGGAAGACAAAGCCCAAGTCAATCAACCAGCACCAACACTTTGACAGGTGTAATGTTAATAGCCTCGACATCTCCACTTGAATGCAATGTTGTTCAAGAAAGTCCACATGACATATGGTACTTAGACTCGGGATGTAGCAACCACATGACTGGTGATTTAAATCTATTTTCCAGTCTAGATACTTCAATTAAAACTGATGTTACACTTGGAAACAATGTCCAAATTACTGTCTTAGGAAAAGGCACTGTTGATATTCTAACCAAACAGGGGGAGAGTAAGTATATCCATGATATCTATCATGTCGAAGGTCTGAAACATAAGTTGTTAAGCATTGGACAGTTGTTACAAAAGGGCTATAGAGTCTACATGGAAGATGAACACTGTGTGATCAAAGACAAGCGTCCAAGCGACCAGCTGATAGCAAAAGTGCCAATGACAAGCAACCGCTTGTTTCCATTGAGGATAGTTCCCAACATAAAAGGGAAGACAAAGACAGGAGCTGCATTTAAGGCAGAAAGTGAAGAAACAGTCGAGCTCCTCGACAAGAGAGAAAATTGCAGCGCTGATTTGCAAGCTGCATTTCAGACAGAAATTCAGGATGAATCCTGGTTGTGGCATTTCAGATTTGGACATCTGAATTTTGGTGGGCTAAAGCTACTGCACACAAAGAATATGGTGAAGGGATTACCATTGATTGATAGACTAGAGAGGGTTTGTGAAGGCTGCATTTTTGGTAAGCAGCACAGAGAGACATTTCCAGTCGGAAAGTCCTATAGATCATGTACACCACTTGAAATTGTGCACTCTGACATTTGTGGTCCAATGCAGACATCATCCATTGGTGACTGCAAGTATTTTCTAACCTTTATTGATGACTACTAAAGAAAGACATGGGTATATTTCTTGAAACACAAATCTGATGCATTTGGTTATTTCCAGTAGTTCAAGGCACTCGTGGAAAACTAGAGTGGACACTGCATCAAGATTTTAAGGACCGACAGAGGAGGTGAATATGTTTCAAATGAATTTCTGAATTTTTGCAAGACCCATGGCATACAGAAACAATTCACTGCTCGGTATACACCTCAGCAGAACGGTATTGCCGAAAGGAAGAACAGAACCATCATGGAGATGGCATGCAGCATGTTGGCAGCCAAGCATTTGCCAAATGAGTATTGGGGTGAAGCAGTCGCAACTGCAGTATACATTATGAACCGATGTCCAACAAAGAGTGTGAAGAACAAAGTTCCCCAAGAAGCATGGACAGGTATGAATCAAAGTGTCTCACATTTAAATTTTTTTGGTTGTGTCGCATATGCTCATATCCCAGATGAGTTGAGAAGGAAGCTAGACAAGAAGGGACAGAAATGTATTTTTGTCGGCTATTCAGAAGACACAAAAGCATACAAGCTATATGATCCTTTCACAAGGAAAGTAATAATCAGTCGGGATGTTCAATTTGTCGAGAATGAATCATGGGATGGAACTGTCGACACAAATGTCAAGATTGTGTTGAACATCGACCATGATGATATGGAAGAGGAAGTGGTTCAAATACCACATGTAAGTCAGCCGGTCGGAGCACCGTCGACTCCCATGACACCAAGACATGGTTCAGCACAAGGACCATCGACACAAGTAGCAGCTCAAGCTACACCGACAAGTACACCAAGAGGACAGCAGAATCCATCAAGCATTTCGTCGAGGTCAACATCGACAGAACTGATGAAGACAAGAAGTCTACGAGAGATATATGAAGCTGGTACACCTAATTCATTCTCTCTGTTTGCATTATTTTCCCCTATATATGATCCACTAACATTTGAAGAAGCTGTTGAAGAAGAAGTATGGGCACAAGCCATGGATGAAGAAATAGAATGCATTGAGAAAAACCAGACATGGGAACTGGTCGATGTACCAAAAGAAAAGGATGTAATCAGTGTCAAATGGATTTATAAGACAAAGCAAGATGCTGATGGGAATGTGCAAAAGCACAAGGAAAGAATGGTAGCAAGAGGGTTCACACAACAACCTGGCATCGACTTCAATGAAACGTTAGCACCTGTTGCACGCATGGATACAGTCATAACATTTTTGGCCATTGCTGCACAAAACTAATGGCATGTTCATCAAATGGATGTCAAGTCGGCATTCTTAAATGGCTATCTAGAAGATGAAGTATATGTGGAACAACCACAAGGGTATGAAGTTCCAAGTCAAGAGCACAAAGTGTATAGGCTGAAAAAGGCATTATATGGTTTGAAGCAAGCTCCTAGAGCTTGGTACAGTCGGATTGATTCCTATCTCATTGAAAATGGATTTCACGGAAGTGAAAGTGAACCAACTTTGTACACCAAAGTCGATGAGCAAGGTAAGATGTTAATTGTCTTCCTGTATGTGGATGATTTAATATTTACTGGTGATTATGGCATAGCAGATTTTAAAACAGTCATGGAAAGTGAATTTGAAATGACTGATCTGGGGCTTATGAAATTTTTTTCTGGGCATTGAAGTTCAGCAGTCTGAAAGTGGTATCTTTATATCACAGTCTAAGTATGCAAGTGAAGTTTTAAAAAGGTTTAACATGTCCAACTGCAAGACAGCCCCAACACCAGTGATAACAGGTTTAAAATTGAGCAAGGATGATGAAGGATCCACTGTAGATCCTACGCTGTTCAAAAGGCTTGTTGGCAGCCTTATGTATTTGACAGCAACAAGACCAGACATTATGTATGGTGTAAGTCTGATCTCAAGGTTCATGGAGTCACCAAAAGACTCACATTGGCAAGCAGGTAAAAGAATTTGGAGGTATGTAAGTGGCACAAAAGACCTTGGTATTATGTACTCAACCTCAGAAAATTTTAAACTCATTGGTTACACTGACAGTGACAATGGAGGCAGCATAGATGATAGGAAAAGCACATCTGGATACACATTTCATTTTGGTACAGGTGTTGTTTCATGGGCTTCAAAGAAACAGTCCATAGTAACTCTATCTTCAGCTGAAGCAGAGTATGTCGCAGCGACAAGTGCTGCATGTCAAGCTGTCTGGATGAGGAGAGTCTTAAAAGACTTGTCACAGAACCATCAAGAATCGACAACAATCTTCTGCGACAACAATTCAGCCATAGCATTATCAAAGAATCATGTGTTTCACAAGAGAACCAAGCACATCGACACAAGGTTTCATTTTATAAGAGAGTTGGTGAACGACAAGGAAATTTGTTTGGAATTTTGCAGGTCTAAAGACCAACTTGCCAACATCTTCACAAAGCCATTGGCAAAGGACACATTCCAGTATCTGCGCAGTTATCTTGGAATGACAAGTTCTCCACAATGAACTCTGTCATAAGCAGAGCATGTCTAAGCTCTATCACATTTTGTAAATTTTGTTTTAAAAATTCCATCTGCTTATAATTAAGGGGGAGTGTTGGAAAAATGTAATTACTCGCAGATCCCTACTTGGCTTCCAACCGACTCTATCAAAGTCTGTATAAGCCAAGATCTTGTCTGTCAGTCTGACAAGAAGGAAAAGTCCACAAGTAGGCAACTTAATTCAGTCGAATTTATTTCAGAAGTTAAGTTGTTAGTTAGATAGTTATTGCAGTGTTTAATGGAAAGTAAGTCGGCAAGTAAGTCAGCCTATGCTGAAGCAATTTACAGATTGCCTATAAATAGAAGATGCATATTGTAAATCAGTTTAGACACGCACAGGAACACAGACACAACACAGACATTAGATAGCAGAGGAACTCAGGGTGAAAAAGTGAAGTCGAAGCTCAAGCTTCTGTGCATGTGATTTAGTCGAAGAGCTGAAGCTCTGTAGTTCGACGAGTTTGTAACAGACAAGTTTGTATTACTTTGTAATTCCGCATAGTTAATATATGAAATAGTTTGTGGTTGAATTCATGATTATTTGGCTGCACATATTTCCAGATTTACTTTTGTAAATGTATTTTACAATTACTGATAAGTAAAAGAACAAGAACCCATAAAAATCTCACCGCGTGAAAGTTCAAGTTTTACGGCACTTTGGTCGACTCAAATCTTCCTACATATTCAGGCATATGTATTTCATAAGTTATTTGGATTTGTAAAAGTGGGTAGTTTACTTCATCTTACTCACAGGTAAAAACATTTGTAATTTCTTGAGTGTTTAGACGAAGAAACATATTCTGTACAAACTTGGTCGAAGCTCCCAACCTGGTCGAAGGTCGAAGCTACCAAATTTGTGTCGAAGCTCCCAAACTTGGTCGAAGGTCGAAGCTCCCAAATTTGGTTGAAGTAAAAAGGTGGTCGCAGTAAAAATTCCGTGGAGTGAAAGGTGAAATTATTTTTAAATATTGACTGAGCCCTAAACCCAAGTTTAGTCGGCTCGGTTTTGGCTATCAATAGAGGGCAACCCAGGCAAGTAATCACTCAATCAAAGAAACGCAGCTTAATTAGCTCATAGAGCCTGTGAAATGAAGAAGTAGCAGTTCTATGTTTTTCTGTACATTCCTAAATAGTCAGTGTGAACGCCTTTACCCATCATTGGATAATAATTACTTTAAATCTTATATAAAAAATCCCCTTTTAAACATGATAATAACTTTTTTTATTCCAATATCTTCACTACAAACCAATCTGTTAAACAAACCCTAATTTTTGAACATGATAATAACTTTTTTGATTCCAATATCTTCAATAGAAACCAATCTGTTAAACAAACCCTAATTTTGTATAAATGGCTGTGCACAGCCTCTTTTACTAATACAATATCTTCTAGTAAAACAAATTTGCGTG
>LPNX010234437.1:179326-201323 GCA_001517045.1 Pseudotsuga menziesii | reverse complement strand
CAAACTCAGTCTTCATCTAGGGCTTTGATATCAAGCCAACGTTCTGGTAACCATACACATGAACTTCACAAACTTCATTCTCTGTCAATACACTACACATATTAACTTTATCATTTCAGACCTCTGTGAATTAAGGCAAGATCTTTGCAGGTCTTTCTTAACCCACAATGACTATGCAATATTCAGAACAACAGTTTATGAACAATAACATAGTCAATCTTTAGTTTTTCTGATATAAACTTTAGATGCCTCCATGAAATCAGCCATTTAACACCTCTTGTAGGGCTGAATGTACTATGTAACTTAAGATGCCTTAATAACTGTGCAACTTCATATGGCTTGAATATACTGCGTAATTTGTTAAGCAATTCGGATGCCTTTACATACCTCTGCAACCTTGGATCAAGCTTGTATCTACAAAATAATTTCAGGCTGCTACTTTACACCTTCGGACTGCCTTAGAGCAGAATTAGACAAGCTACCATCATAAGGATGGTCTTCAAATCAAACAACATTTCGAATTAGTGCTGCAATTTCAGACTGTCTTCACTAGCTTTAGGCTCTATGCAAATTGAGTTTGTTGTGCAACGTTCAGACCTTGAAATCATCCTTCAAGAGTTTTAGTTATCAGAACTCATCCTTGCACATTGATACACGAAGACTAAGCAACTTCAGCATGCTGGACTATGCATCTTTGGAGGCCAAAACATTGACTTTAGGTCAACTAAAACAGTTTGGTGCTCTCACATGATGCTGCTATGACAACCCCAAATTCAAAAAGATAGGACACATGTAGCTGTCAAAAACAAATCAGAGATAAAGCTTGAAAATTTTGCATTGCAGATAATCCTGCGTCTCCCTTAGAAGACCCCGAGACAAGTCACAAGATTGGACTGTCATAAACCACCGAAATCTCAGAGATAAAAATCAGACTTCAAAAATTGCTACTGCGTTTTCCACAGTGGACTGCTCCATCCGAATTTCCTCAGTCAAATACACCCGAAATTTCCACAGTGCTGCACGTCCGAAATTGCCTCAATGGACAGTCCGAAATTTCCACAGTGCTGCACCTCCGAAATTGCCTCAGTGGACAGTGCAAAATTTCCACAGCGCTGAACCTCTGAAATTTCCTCAGTCCAACGAATTTGACCTCAGAGCTCTTGCCAAATTTAAACACTAAAATGAAATTGTGAAGGCCTATTTATATAGATTTTCCATGATTTTTTTTTTGGAGCCGACATGAAAAAAAATTATTATTTATTAAATTTTGTTTGACTGAGCCAACTTCTACTTGAATTTTTAATTAATATATTTGTCACCTCATCCTTTGTTTACTTGCATAATCATCCTTTGTTTACTTGCATAATAGGGCTAACTTCACCACATTATTTTTTCATCCTTTGTTTACTTGCATAATAGGGTTGACTTCACTTTGATCGTGTTTGAGGCTGGACTAGATGAGCTTCTTCCTTATTTTAATGAGTTCTTCATGCTTCAAGGACCAAGTCAAAAGACCAAGAGGAGATCACCAAGGGAACAAGGACTTCTTCAAGGACATCAAAGGTTCCATATAAGCATGAACTTCATGAAGCTTGTGGGCTACTACAAGGATCAAACATTTCCCAAGTGATATGGGTATTACCATCAACAAGCTACCAAGTGCACCACATCATCAAAACCAAGGGTTATAACTTATGTCTGCCCAAAACCCAAGGTGAAGGGTGCAAACCATCTTCAAGGGATTCAATACCCCATCAACACACAAGTGACCCATATGCAAGAGGACAATCATCTCCATGCAAGTATGAGGGCTTCTTCAAACTTTTGTGGGCTTCAACACACTATGACCAACTTGTGGGTCCAAGCACTTCTTCAAGGGCTTCTTTATCAAGCAGGAGACTTCATGGGGATGCCAGTCCTTCTCCTAGGGTACCATGACACCATCAAAGCATGAATGACCACAGAATGGGTCATTAATGTTTCTCCAACCCATCTAGGGCTTGTCCATAGTCTGCAAGGGCTTCAGGACCATCTCTAGGGTCTTCAACGCCATCAGCAGGGTCTTCAACGCCATTAGCAGGGTCTTCAACATCTTCAGCAAAGTGGTGGCTTCAAGATCCAGCCTTGTGGGTACAAGGCAATGTTACAAATATCGGCGCGGCGCGGAAATCGGCAGGGTCCAGGAAACATCGTCTCGGGATATCTCGGCAGAACATCGGCAAAAATCGGCAAAAATCGGCAAAAACACAAAAATATTCATTTTTTTTCAATTTTTTAAACATCTAAAGCAACAATAACATCAAATAAACACATTGCCACATGAATATGGAAAGAAAACCAATATATAAGATATATAAGATGTCTAGAGATACATCACACATCAAAATGGATCATGTCCTAGTACTCCTGAATAGTGAATACTGAATGTCTGAATCATCAAAAATATAAGTTATAACTTATAACAAATGTATCTCACGATCATCATCATGACTCATGAGTCATCTACAGTGAAATAAAGTAAATAAACTATGGATTCCCTCTACCCCTTTTACGGGAAAAGGTAATCGCTGTGGAAACAGCCCTTGCCCTTCCTCTAGGACTAGGTGCCCTCAAGGCTTGTCGGCCTCGTACTGGTATCTGACGTCCTCTAGAAGAACTAGAAGAGCCTGCAAAAGGATGATGATGTCCTCTAGAACCTGAAGGTGGCTGAAACTGGTGTCCTGAAGAAGAAGAAGGAGCTCGAGGAGGTAGTCCTACAACTACTCCTCCACTAGTAGCAGTGCTACTATCGGGTCTATCTCCCTCTAACCCTGCCTGTGGCTCTGGATCTAACTGTGGCACACTCCCAGACTCAGTGTGAAACTCCTTTGGAACTGGATCACCCTCATATGGAGCCTCTGTATCATCATCATGATCATGATCATCCGCTAGCCAATCAGGGGCTACCTCCATAGCAGGCTCTTGACACTCCGACCTCCAAGCTGCAGTGGTGTCGATATGATCTAATGAAATGGCCTTTGCATCAACTTTTCTCTGATATTGCTTCACCCACAACCTGAGATTGTAGTGGACGTAGACCAAATCATTAAGGTGCGGAGTATCCAACCTGCAGGAGGATCATAGAATTAGATATTAAATTATAAAGTTAATAATTTCAATTTGTAATGCATAAATTAGAAGGCAAAGGGGCATAATGATAAATGATAAAATTATAAACTAGAATTCAATAATTTATATTTTCTAATGAATTTGAAAATTCTCTAACCTATTGCGCTTTTTGCAGTGTACTTTTTCAAATACACTCCAGTTGCGCTCGCAACCGGAAGAGCTACATGTCTGGCTGAGCACTCGAATGGCAAGCTTCTGTAGAATAGGTACGCAACCACCATAGTTTTCCCACCAGGTATCTACAACGAATTAAAGAAACATAAGAAAAAACAATTTAATTTAAAAAAAGAATTAGAAAAAGAAAACGAAAATTTGAAACAAGGTGAAGCTTACTTGGCATCAGGTTGGTCCTGTCATGTATTGTCAAATGAAACCCAAGTAATCCTGTGGCTCTCTTATACACTTCCAACTCTGGGGAAAGCTCTGCACGATCATCTGCAGACGGCACCATCCTATGGACACCCTCGTAGAATCCAGCCATAACCTCTCCATCAAATCTGAAGCCACAGGAGTAACCAAACGCAGGGGTGAGGTATAATCCTGCAGCATGAATGGGGCGATGGAGTGTGTTGTTCCATCGCGCATCAATCATCCCCCATATAATCTGTTGTCTCTCCTGCCCCCGATCTCCCTTGTCCTCATAATAGGCACGAATGGACTCTTTGGCCCTATCCATGGCCTCATACAGGTAGCCCATTGCAGGCTTATCTCCATCAACCAAGCGGAGAACCCTTACCAAAGGTTCAGTGACGGCACAAACCTCCCTCACGTCATCCTAAAAGGTCTGATGGAAATTCACTAGCCTGCATATGGCTTGCCCCTCTGGTCTAGTGCTAAATGATAAAGCACGCCACTCAGGTGAAAGGAATATCTGCTGCAAGTCCCACATAGAAACCAAGAGGGACTGGAGAGAAATAAAGCTAGTGGCAAAGCGTGTGATGGCAGGACGGACCAACTCTCTGTCGCCTGTGAAAGTTCTCATCAAGCTAAGCACCGCTGCATGATTGTATATGAATTTTGTGATGCCCCGTGCTGAATCAATGGTATCCTTGATCCAATCAATCTTGGCTAAATCCTCTAACATCAAATCAAGGCAATGGGCCGCACAAGGAGTCCAGAATAGTGAAGGATACATGTCCATAAGCATCCTACCAGCAGACACATAGTTCGCAACGTTGTCCGTTATGACTTGGACAACATGCTGCGGGCCAACCTCTTGGATGAAGTCATCCAACAAGCGACATAGTAAACCCGCATCTTTGACATGTGCAGATGCATCCACGGATTTCAAAAACATAGTGCCCCTTGGACAGTGAACCAAAAAGTTGAGAAGGGTCCTACCTTTCATATCAGTCCAACCGTCTGACATCACTGTGCATCCTGTTAACTCCCATGATTTTCGAAGATCCTCCAACCTGTGAGAGCATTCGGCCTTTTCATTCTGGAGGATGGGCCCTCTCAACTCCTCATAAGTGGGGGGCTTATACCCCGGCCCAATAACAGCAGCTGCCTCAAACATGGACATATAAAATGGGTTATTGGCAAAGTTAAATGGAATATCACTCCATAGCAAGCATCGACCCACAAGTGTATCTGCATCTTTTTTCTCCTTTACTTTCAGCATGGACTTTACAGAAGGTTGTCCACCAGCTGAGCATCTCGACACATAGGCACCCATTGGTGATGCAGTCAAAGGTGAAGGCATTGTGGACTGTTGCGTGGAGAAGGTTTCTGGACTCGTCCCACTAGCCCCCGCTCCACATCCGGACCCGGATCTTGAGGCAATTTGATGTCTCACGGCCTCCTTGAATTGTTTCTTTTGCTTAGTTTCCTCAATTGCTTTTTTGGCCTTGTTAATGTGACCCTCGTTTGCTGCGGTACAAGGAATCACATCATGCCCCGATATTTGTGCAATGTGATATTTCAGCCTGCTTATCCCTCCCGCCATTCTTTTCCCACATAAATTGCAAGTGAGCGTTTGTCGATTTTCTGGATCAATGGCTGTGCCAAATTCCCAAAATGCATCCAATTTCGACATCTTGTATATGGAAGAAATGAAGTTTCAACTTCAAGTAAACCTAGGGCAACAAAAAAAAAATTAGCATGCTGCAAAATTGCAAATAACAAATAAATTAAATAACAAAACAGTAAAAAAATAACATGCTGCAAAATTTGAAAATTGCAAATGAAATATAATTTTAAAAATAAAAAATAAAAATAAAAAATAGGATTGACTCATTCTCATCCATTTCTTTTGCATCTCAGCCATCCAATTCAGCTAATGACTCAGCAATGATGTATTTGTCATGGTCCAACTAAGCATTTGCTGTAATCCTCTTATAATTTTTCAAACTAAGCATTTGACTCAGCAATGATGTATTTGTCATGGTCCAAGAGACAGTTTGCTACAGTTAGAGAATTTTCAAACTCTAACTGTATATTTATATTTTACCTTGTAAGAGACAACTGTCTAATATACCTTGTATGAAACTGTAGCAAACTGTCTAATATACCTTGTATGAAACTGTAGCAAACTGTCTCTTGTAAGAAATCAGTTGTCTACAAGGTAAAATCATACTTGTTTATTGATGTATGAAACTGATTTCTTCAACTAGTCGCTTTGGGGGTTCTGGTGAGAATTTTTTGTTAAAAATTTCACAGAGAGACGCTGGCAGCTGTGGAGTGGGTTGGGGCCTGGGCGAGGAATTGGAAGCCGGGCGCGGACAGAGGCACACGGTGGACTCTGGAGGCATTCAAAATTTTAATGAAAAAAAACGTGACATTTACTTACCTCTGCACCCTAATCGCCGGCGCTCCTCTCGACCTCTGTAGCGGTGACCAAATGAGCAAATTAACCCATAGCCGCGGGCATAAAAGGTAAAAAAATGAACTTTTAAATTTTTTTTTGCCCTGTCAGGAAATCGCGAGTCGACGGCGATTTTCCGACGATATTTCGGCATGAAATCGGCCCGATATCGGTGCCCGATTTTTTTTAAAAAAATCGCGATTTCTCGGCAACTCGCGAGAAATCGGGCGATATATGTAACACTGGTACAAGGTGCTTCAAGGCACAAACCCACTCTGTAAGGGGTCAAGGCACTACAGGTGGGACTTGGTGGCATCAATGACATCCTGTGGGGCCACTGCAAGTCCATGTTGGCATCAATGACAATTTCATCAACAATCTCCCCCTTTGTCATTGATGACAACAACTCATGCTCCCCCTATGAGCATGCTCCCCTTTTGTCTTCATCTCTCCCTTTGTCTTCATTTCTCCCCCTTTGGCATCAATGGCAAAGGGTGTCCACATACCTGTGTCTGAAATCTCTGATCACTACTCACTGCTCCCCCTGTCAATATGCACGATCCTAGGACCTGTCTGTATGCCTGGAGTAACCATCCTTTCTCCTTTGAGTTCATTCTCTAGCCTCATGAACTCAAGGTGTGTTAAGGTCTTTGAGAGACCTTACACTTGGCTTGCCATATGGCAGCCATCCTCCTTGCTCTGATCAACCTCTCCTATCTGAAACTGCTCGGTCTTCCTCATCCATACTTGCTTCTTGGCATCCGTGCTTTGAGCATTTGATCCTTCATCTGTACTGGCTTTCCTTGATGAGCTGTATAGGTAACTTCTCAAGTGTTGTTTCCGGGTACTCCAACAATCTTGAGCTTTATGCCCAAGGCCACTGCAGCTATAACACCTCATCGTATGACAATGTGCAGCAATGTGACCAACATTGTTGCATGACCAACATCTGCCTGAGCTGTTGCAGCTATAACACCTCATCGTATGACAATGTGCAGCAATGTGACCAACATTGTTGCATGACCAACATCTGCCTGAGCTGTTGGAAGTTGGAACTTCCAACACTTCTTTGATCAACTTCATTTCTCCATGCTTGAGAGTGTCCCTGACTGTAGGCATTTGATTTCTGATCTTCAAATCTTCTTGCTGATGTATATGAAGTACTCCTTCTTGGTTGACTTCTTTGACTTGCACATTCTTGGGCTATGTGGCCAAACCCACTACAAGTGTAGCATCTCAATGTGTGACATGTGGCAGCAACATGTCCGACTTGATTACATGTCCAACATCTGATTGAGTCATTGGGACTTCCAACCCTTCTTCTTCCATAGAGTCTACAATCCATAGCCTTATGGGCAAAGTTAGAACAAAAATAACAATAACCATTGAAGCCACTTTCATACCTAGGCCTTGGAGTTGTTTCTTTGCTTTGAGGAATAGACCTAACTCCTTGTTTCATCTTTGAACTTTCAAAGTCCTTGTTGTCATGTGCAGGTGCATGGGGAGCAGCTTTGGACGTTGATGGACCTGCTTCTGGAGTCTTCAGAGACCAAGTGTCATCTTCAGATTTTTCTTTGTTCTTCTTGTAACCAAGACCAGTTTTGTCGAGTGGAGATCTTTGGCAATCTAAGATCTTATCTAGGACAATTGAACTGTCCTGGAACTTGACCAAGGCTTTGTTCTTCTTACATTTTTTTCTGAGACCAACTACCTCCATTTTCAACTTCTAGACTGTCTCCTCTTTTTCTTCCAGCTGACTCTTCAGGATTTCTTCTATCCTCTTGGCTTCCTCCAGCTGAGTCTTCAGATCATGATTGACCTCTCTAGTTTCTTCAAGCTCTTGAGCAGACTTTTCTGATTCTTCCTTTTGACTAATCAATTCAGTCTTTAAGTGTTCAACTTCAGCATCCTTGTCTTTCATTTGATCCCGCAACTCTTTGTCCTTGTCTTTGAGCTTTACAAGCAACACTTTCATTGACATGGTCTTCTGCTGATATTCATTCAAGGAGTCCAAGATTTTCTTTTTGAACTTCGTGAAATCACTCTGGTTCAAATTTACTGTGTTTAGGAACCAATTGGCTATGAGATCAATATTTAGCAACGTGAGATGTATCTCATGTGCAGTCTTTGATAGCCCTTCATCATCTTCTGCAAGAACCTTCTCAATTTCATCACACAAGCTATCATTATAATCACAAGAGTCCATACCTTTACTAGAGTCATCTTCTTGTTTGTCTTCTTCTTGATTGAGCTCTTCTGGGGGCTTGTCTTCTGATTCCTGATCTGTCTTTTTGGATTCTGGTCTTGCCTTCTGATACTCACTCTCCAACTTGAACCATAGGTCTTTTGCTGAAGTGTACTCTCCTACACTTTCCTTCATTGAGCTGGGAAGTCCATCCATGAGGAACTTCAAGGCTGTAGTGTTGTCCTTCTTTGCTTCCTTCTGTGCAGCTGATTTTCCTTTCTTGTTTGATGGAGCGGGTGGATTGATGACAATTTCCCAAATACCAAACTTCTTCAGATAAGCCTTCATTTTGCTCCTCCAACTGAAATAATTTGTAATATCAAGTACAGGCACGTCATTGCTTGACAACTCTACTTTTCCTCCATTGTGTCTAAGGATCTCCTTCAAGCTTGCTAGGCTTGTGACGAAGGCTGGCTCTAATACCAATTGTTAGACACTGAGAGGGGGGGTGAATCAGTGTAAATCCAATTTTACAACTTTTCTTAACTTGTCACAATTAACTACCAATTCATCATTCCATTATTCTAGCAATCTCATAATCATTTCATAAACTTCATCATTCACATATCATAGCATATGAATCATCAAGAACCATAAAACAAAAGAACACAACACCATATAATTTTGTAATCTTTTTGTATTAGTTTTGGTCCGGTTACAACCGTTAGGTAAAATCAACACCTACTGATACAAAGAGCACCTACTCTGCATCCAGGACCCTGCCTGGTTTTCTTAGACCCTGCTAAGAAGGGTTTGAGGTATCCTAACCTCAAATGCAAGACAAGCTTGCTTTTACAATTAAATCTCACCGTCACATCAACATCATCTGTTTCTTCAATCTATTCTGTTGCTGGTCAATACTATTGATCATCTGCTCGTCACTCTCATCAACACTGCTGCAACATACTTCTCAATCTTCTTTGTTCATCAACACCTGCTCTTCAACACTGCCAAGTCATCAAGGTCTGCTCAAGGTTCATGTCAAGCACAAGGGTCTGCCCATAACACAGTCAACTCAATCAACCAACATAAAAGTCTTCACAAATCAGACTGTCAAACAACAATCAAACTTGTCATCATCATCATTGTCTTCTTTACTGGTCGCTTATCATCAACGTGTCACTATCATTTGTCATATCATATCAGACTGCTGTCACTGTCATATGAATGGCAGTCACTATCTTGTCAAGTCAATGTATGTCACTGTCAAGCTGATCATCATGGCTTGCATCATAATAAGGTATTGCATTCTTCACCAAGGCTGCAGCAGCCTTATCCACCAATGAGGGTAGCTTATCAAAAGCTTACGAAAAGCTTTTGATATACTCACACTACTGTTCAAGCCAATCTATCACTGTATTCACTTCATAAACATACCTTTTGCAGATGACTTCAAATTCAGATCTTGAACTTGAACTTCGACTATAAAACAAACTTGCATTTGTTCATTCACACATTTGTATATACACACTCATACATTTTACTGTATATCATGCATACAAATGTACCACTGTGCTCACTTCATACCACTTTGCACATACTGCTACTGTATACATTTGTATCGCTGTTTATCACCAAACATCGTCTTAGGGCATACACCATCATCAAATTATGCTTCATCATACATCATCATCCTGTTCAGCATCTTCAGCATTCTCAGCATGTTCACCAATTCATATATAATCAGCATATACATCATAGTACTATCTATGTCATCAAGCTGTCTCTATCGTTGTCCTGAAAACACTGCCTTCATGTTGCTCCCACTGTTTCAAAACATCAAGCATGTCCAGCTGCCCAGAAATTAAGTCATCAACCAGTCACTGTCAAATCAATCACTGTTTTGTCATGGCTGTCACTGACATCAAAATGGTACTGCTGAGATACTTCTTGCAGCAACATTTCTTTCACAGAGATATATCTGTCAAGTTGATCTTGGTTATGATTCCCTTCAAACTCAGTCTTCATCTAGGGCTTTGATATCAAGCCAACGTTCTGGTAACCATACACATGAACTTCACAAACTTCATTCTCTGTCAATACACTACACAGATTAACTTTATCATTTCAGACCTCTGTGAATTAAGGCAAGATCTTTGCAGGTCTTTCTTAAGCCACAGTGACTATGCAATATTCAGAACAACAGTTTATGAACAATAACATAGTCAATCTTTAGTTTTTCTGATATAAACTTTAGATGCCTCCATGAAATCAGCCGTTTAACACCTCTTGTAGGGCTGAATGTACTGTGTAACTTCAGATGCCTTAATAACTGTGCAACTTCATATGGCTTGAATATACTGTGTAATTTGTTAAGCAATGGACGATATTTGTAACATTGCATAATACACAATGTTACCCACTAGGTTGTATCCAGTTGGGCATTCCAATGAGCCGCTTGTTACCAACTATTTTGTACAATAGTTGAACTTTCTATTGAACCGCCAGTTATTGAACATGACGCATGTTCGTTGCCAGAGTTCAGAAGTTCAGTTTGTTCCAGAGTTAGCCAGTTTTGGCTAGCCTTTTTTTATTTTTTGTCGAAATGACCATGCCCCTTGGGGTTGTAATAAGGTGTGCTAGTAGGAGTGGGTCTTGAGTGGCTCGGTTCCCTTAGACTTAACAATCAAATAGGGTATTCTAAGGAGGTTTTTCCCCTGTCGATTATTTATTTGCTTTTCGCTGAGTTATAATCAAGGAGTTTTTCTCCTAGTACCTCCAAAGCTGGAATTCCCAAATTTGGCAGTTAGGCCTTGGGGGGTCATTAGAGTCCAACATTAAAATATGAACCTACTAGACACTATTGGTATGTTCTATGCTCATTTCCTAGGTCTCGGGATGTGTTAAAAAAATGTCTGAAATTTTTTTTACGAGATGTCCTTAGATTTTTTCTTTTTTATTTTTGACTATGGAAAAATTATTAAAATTTTCAATTAATTAAACCATTTTTCCTATGGTTTAATTGAAAATTTTTAAAATGTAATAATTAAGTGGTCTGGGGGTGGATTTTGGCAAATAAATATTTGTTTTCTAAGCCAAAACACTCATTTAACCCTTAGACACACTTATCCTAAGTTTCGAATGATTATTTTGCACTTAATTATATTTCCTCATTATCAATAAATGAGGAATATTTAATTAAAATAATCATTAAATTATTAATTGGAGATAAATAAAAAACTCTCCAAAATAAACCAAATTGAATAAAGTAAAGGGCTAATTAGCTTGGCAAAAGGCATATGGGATGATTCCATTAATCACCAAACTGATCTAAGTCAGTATTGGAGTGCCATAGTGAACTTCACCTTGGGATTTGCGCCTCTCTCCATGCATGGACATTTTTCCTTCTTTGGCACGTTTCTATTGGACGGGTGATGCAAACAAGAAAGAGGGTGGGCGCCTTGCCTAGGTGGAGGCCACCTCACCCCCTGCCATAAATCCAAAAGCTCAGTTTAACTCCGGATCAATGCAGTTCAGCTTCAGTCAGTTAGGGTTGCGCCCCCTTGATCTCTCCTTAATGCATGCACTAGGGTTTTAAGCCTTATCTCTTCTCCCTTTTTGTATAAATAGGGGTCCTTCTTCCTCATTGTGAAAGGAAGCAAGGAACCTCTGCTCTTGTAATGCTCTATAATTGTTTATGAATTAAAGTGAAAACTTTGGAGGTCCATCCTGTGCAAGATCTGTTTCATGGTGAATACTTGTGCTTCATGAGGTGATATTAGCTTAGTTTTATTTCTTCATATGCAAATTGTTGTATCATTTTCAGCTTAAGAAGGCTATATCTAGTCCATAGAGTAGGCATTTGAGGTTTTCGAGTTGCTTACTTGTGTTTAACTAGCTAAGATTGGAAAGTAGCATGCTGTGGTCGGTAATACTAGTGTTCTTTTCATCTTATTTATGTTATCACACTGGAATTGATCCCTGTTTATTTGAGGTTTTATAGCTTTGCAGATCATTACAAATGAATGGGAACCCGGAGCTCGGTTGCTTCCTCTTTCTCTTCACTACTCCATGTTTAAGATCTAATGCTTCTTGTACCGCAGGAACTCTTCTTTCTTCACTACATTCAAGTTGGGGCTTGAGATCCTTCTTTCTTCAAAGCAAATCTTTCCTTCTCTCTTGGTTACTTTATTACTGCAAGTAAAATCGAATCTAAAGCATTTATTATTCTTCTTTATTTGCATATGTTTAGATCTAAAATATCGCAAGTTTTCATCTTCAAATATTAGATCTAAATCGCTAGTTGCTTTAGTACTTAAAATCTAAATTTTTCCTATTTTTTACAAGTACTGAAGTAGTGTATTTTGTATGTGTTTTTAAAGTGTTAACCCACTAATTTGGCATTTAAAGCTTGCTGGTTTTTAGAAGGTCTAAGGAAAAAGAGAGAGAGATGCTGCTGAATTTTTGAGCATTAAGCCATCCGGAGCACCCATACTCAATCCTACCTCCCCCCTCTTCTTTCCCCTTCTTTCCCGGCAGTTTTTTAGGCATTTTTTACCCCTTTTTCAAGGATTAAAAGGCACTCTTTCTTTTTCAAGCATTGTAACAAGTTAATAAAGAGCAAGTGGGATAAAGGCTCCCACACCCCACTTCCCCCATTTGGGGGAAGCCTGTATCGTCCATTTTTTCTATTTTTCCTGCATTTTTTTGCA
This sequence comes from Pseudotsuga menziesii, assembly GCA_001517045.1. Lineage (NCBI taxonomy): Eukaryota > Viridiplantae > Streptophyta > Pinopsida > Pinales > Pinaceae > Pseudotsuga > Pseudotsuga menziesii. Next base: position 188,452 of record LPNX010234437.1, on the reverse strand, counting down.
TGCATAGTAATTGTTTAGAGTAGATTAGTCTCTTTTGTTTTCATAAAAAGAAAAACTCTGTTAGTATAGTTTCATTTCAGTCTTACTGCTTTTATTTAATTGCTAAAAGAAAAGAAGGAACCCAAAGCCTCTTGAATCTCTCTGAAAAGTGGATCAAGAGCACTCACTATCAAAGAGAATTCATTTCATCTTTTTAGCTTAGCTTTATTGCTTTTGTTTATCATATTGTTAAATAAAAAATGAACAAAAAATCTCTTGAATCTCACTGAAAGGTGGATCAAGAGTGCTCTATGTCGGAGAGTTTACTTTTTAGTTTAAATCTTTTACTTTAGTTTGTTTCTTTTGTTCATAAATCTCTTGAATCTCACCATAAGGCGGATCAAGAGTGCGCTCTGTCAGAGGGTTGTTACAATGGTTCTCCTTCACCCTTAACTAAAATCGGAATAAACATCTGTGCTACGTTGTGTATGCTCTACCCAGTTGGGATATTCAGAAGCAGTCGTAGATTTTTTTAATTCTCACATGCTAAATCTATTTCAACCATAATAAAATTTACCACTTTCCCCAGGCGAAAATCCAACGCCTAGATTTAAGCCGTTGCGATAGCAAAGTACCCAAAATAAGCAGGAACAACTGGTCAGCGACCTCGAGGTGCCAGTTAGGCTACACCCTTGCAGTGTAATGTTGAACATAGCCTCAGAGACTCCAGACCAGCCTACATATTCCTTGCGGGTAACCGCATCGATTAAGGGTTTTGGACATATCTCACGTACCGAAAGGTATATCTTGGAGATCCCCCTCCCATTTAATAATCAACTCACCCATAAAAATTTACAATAAAATTTACCAAGAAGCACTTGCAAAATGACCTCAAGCACTCCATCTGGCACTGGTCTTATCATTTGTTTGTTATCTATCTGGAGTATTGCTTTCATATATTTGTTTATTATCTATCTGGAGTATTGTTTTCATATCATGAATGCTTTACTGTGAAATCGAGATTATCAAATGGTGATGAATTTTTAATTATATTGCAAGTATTTTTTAGGTCTTTTTATTGTATCTTTATTTAAAACTCCTAAAAAACACCCATCCACATCACGCACCTAAGTAATATTTAAAACTTTTTGAGCCTTAGAAACTCTTTTTAGGGACTACCCCCATTGGCTTCATTAGGAGTTTGTCTAAATGGAGAAGTCGGGATCAGGTGACAGCACCTAACTCTTTGCTTGCCCCCAAGGCCACACCTCTCTTTTCTGCCGGGAGACAGCTGTTCGAAAGATTTCTGGCTGACGGTGTGCAAATCGGCAAGCAACATTGCCAAGAGTGAACAAACGCTTGTTCAAACTCAGAGCTTAGAAGTCCATCAGGCCTTCTTGGCCCTTTTTTTTTTGTACCACATGTCCATACCCCCTTGGGGAAATTGTAATAAATGTACCAGCATGAAAGTTGTGTTGCCAACAATTTTGTACCATAGTTGGGTTACCTGAGGAGCCGTCGGTTGTCAAACATGACAAATGTTTGATTCCAGTGTATCAGTTGATCCGTCTTTATGTCTAGCCAATTTTGGCTAGTCAGTTTTTTATTTCAGTAATTTTGACCATGGTCCCGCGGGGTTTGTAATAAAATGTGCTAGTAGGGTGTTTTGAGTGGTTCGGTCTCCTAAGACATAGAATTTCAACTAAAGTATTGCAGGGAGTTTTTTTCCCTTGACAATTATGCTTTACTTATAGCCGAGTATAATTGACGAGGTTTTCTCTCGCTTCCTCCAAAGATGGAATGCTCGATTTTGATTTCTGGGCCTTGGGGGGTTATTAGAGCCCAACTAAGTGTATATAAACCTACTAGGCATTGTTAGAATAGAGCATGGTCACGTCCTAAGTCAATAGGACCATTAAAAAAATTTACCGGACGCGTCAAAAAATTATTTTTTAAATTTTTTGATTTTTTAATTATTTTTGAAGTTTTTTAATTAATTTTTCCATAATTTAAATGGAAAAATCCCGTTTGTAATAAGTTAGTCATCCGGAACCCGTTTTCAGTGATTGAAGGCTCTAACCTTAAGCCAAAAATCATTCTTGATCAGCCAGCCAGCCAGATCCAACTTTCAGATCATCAATTGGACATATAACGCGGATTTTCTCAAAAAAATCATTTTTGGGGAAAAAATTGATTATTTATTAAAAAATGATTACTATAGAGAAAATCCAAAACTCTCCAAATTAATCCAAATTCAGTGAAATGAAATGCAGAGTGACATGTCAATGGGCATTTATGATGATTGGAGTTATCATAACTCAGCTTCAGTGAGCATTCAGTGAGCATTAAAGATATATTCAATTAACAGTCTTGTCATCTCCAGCTAAACTCTCGAATTGGATGAAATGGAGAGCACTCATTGGTTTGATGATTTGATCGAGGCAGGGACTGATGTTAATATTATGATCTATTGGCAGTGGCTCCTCCAGACCTAGCAGCATCTCCTCCATACCTAGCTCACATCCTCTTCAACATGCTCACGCCCCCATCTACTCCTCATGCCCCTCTCTCCTCACAGGGGCGCCTTCACACGTGTGGGGCAATCTGTGCATTGGTTTATGTGCCTAGGGTTGGAGTGGGGGCGCCTTGCCTAGGTGGAGGCCTCCCCTCACTCTTAACTCTCCAGCTTAGGTTTTGTGCTCTCAGTGTTCAGTCGAGCCGGTTAGGTCTGGTTTTCTGGTTTTAGGGTTTTGGGTCTTCTTTCATTGTATAAATAGAGGCTTCTTTAGCTCTATGGAGATGGATATTTGATTGTAAACTTACTCTGTAAGAATTTGTAATGGTCTATGCTCATCTTTGGAATAAAATCAAGACTTTGGAGGTCCATGCAGCTCAGTAATTGTGGTGAATGAATTTTGTGAGGTGATTTCTGTCCGTCTATTTCATTTTAAATGCTCATATATGATCTAATCAATTAGTTTTAGAAGTCTACTGTTTAGAACGTAAAATCTTCCATTTACAGTTGATAAGTTGGTTGATTATGCTAGTTTATTTAAAAGATTTCATGAGCAAGACATATTCGGTTATATTAATGTTGATGAGTCTTTATATTTATTAGCATGCTAGTTGATTGATCTCAACTGGGCGTTTGAAGTGTTTTGGTCTTGGACAGGATCTACCATCTTGGAGAAGGGTGTGAGCTCGGTTGCATCTAGCTCATCTTCAAGATCACAAGTTTTTCTTTGTTTTACACTGGTTTCTCTACAGGATCTACAATAGCTTGGATGTTTCCGAGACGAAGGCTTTAAGAGTCTTTGTTTGCTTCAAGTTCCATCTCATAAAATCTTCTTTAAAGTTTGTACTTTGGTTACCGGTTACTTTAGGAAGCCCTAGCTTACCTCTTTCCATCCTTTGGCTTCCCTTCCCTTGCTTTATTTGGCTTGCTTTTCTTCTTTCCTCTTCGCTGCCCTCTTTTCCTTCGCCTTCACTTAGTTCGCTGCCCTCTTTTTAACTGTTTTACAACTCTCTTTTTCACCTTTTGGACAGCCCTCTTTTTGCCTCTTTCTTACCTTTTGGACAGCCCTCTTTTTTACTGTTTGCTGCCCTCTTTTTGGCCTTTGGACAGCCCTCTTTCTTGCCTTTTGGACAGCCCCTTTTATCCTTGTCTCTCTCCCTTTCCGTAGTCTTTTCTCCTCTTTTATCGCTGGTTTTTACCCCTCTTTGAGAGTTTAGTTTGCAGTTTTATGTTTTAATTTTTTTATTAACATATAACGTTTGAACTGTTTAAAGCTCTTACTTGCAGGAAGAATCGAGAGAAGCCCAAAGGCTAAAGGCAAGCAAGGAAGTAAGCAAAGAACAAAAAGACAAATCTTCCCTCTTCTTTCCATCCCTTTCTCTCCCTGTTCTTTCAGGAAAAGGCAAAAGCATAGTCATCAAAAATTGTAAAAAATTAATAAAAAGCGAGTGGGATTACAGCTCCCACACCCCTCTTCCCCCATTTGGGGGAAGCCTGTATCGTCCCATTGTCATGCTTTGTTCATTTTTGTTTAATAAACTGCTAATGGTAGAATAGAGTAGGATAGTTGTATAATTATAAGTAAAGTAGTTCATGTTTTGATTAATTTATTATGTTTTGAAAATGAAGTAAAAAATGATGATTTGATTGTTTACTTAGACATTGTATAATTTCTTACTGTTTGCTTACCCCCTTGCTTTCCCGATTAGGGCCCTAAAAAGCTTGAAAGAGACTCTTGGGTAGTTAGCTTTTTTATGTTTTTATCTATTTCAAGTTTAACAAATTAATTAAGTCTCTTGAACTTGCAGTAACACAAGTCAAGAGCACTCTCTATCGGAGAGTATTCTTAGAACTGCATACCCCTGCATTAGGCATCTTAGATTAGCTAAGTCTCTTGAACTGCTGTCATAAGACGAGGTCAAGAGCGCTCTCTGTCGGAGAGTCTTAATCAATTAACTTAATAAAATTTGCAATGCACACCCCCTAATTAATTAACTTCGTTTTCTCCTTGCCGGAGTATGCTCTGACCGACCTCAAAATCGAAGTACCCAGAAACGGCACTGGATCTCTAATCTTGCAAGAAAAACTTAATAAAATTTAAACCCTGTAACCAACGCACCGACGTTGTTGGGAATTTTCTAAAGTACTTCTTAGCAGAGGCGCCATAACCCCTGTTGTCTAAGCTTCTCAGCTAGCTGATCAATCTCTGCGATACCAGCTTGGGATACTGGGCGGGCCCGTCATGTCTTCAACGGATTGAACTTGGAATATTCTCCTGGATTTTTGACAAACCTTCGTTGACACCATAATCAAGAGCACTTAAAACTCTTAAAATCTACCAAGAGCACTCGCACAACCTAATATTCACTAGTTTGATTTCAAGACTTGTTATTTAATTCTTTGTGCATTTCAGTGTTTTGACTCCATAAGGCACTGGTCTTTTTAATCTGCATAATTATTTTATTTTGATCAATTGTCTGTGGCCTGTTTTAACTTCTATCTGTGAATGCATAATTAATTAAGTATGGAATCATTACTTATATTTTAATCTCTTGCTAGCAACGTGGATTGCTTTGATTTATGTGTCATAATCATATTAAGTAAACACCTTTAATCACAATAACTCCTAAACAACACCCATCTGCATCCTTAACCTTTTAAAACACTTTAACAACTCAAGAGCCATAGAAACTCTTTTGTAGGGACTACCCCCCTTGGCTTCGTTAGGAGTTAGCCTAAACGGAGGAGCTAGGAGCAGGTGACAGTACCTGGCTCTGTGCTTGCCCCCAAGGTCACACCTCTCCCACTTTCCTAAGTGAGGAGACAACTTTCGAAAGATTTATGCTGCTGGTGTGCAATCGGCGGACAAGTTGTATGTAAAAGACTCGGCTTCCTAAGACTTAGACATCAATCCGACTAGCCCAAAGTGTTTTTTCCCTTGATAATTATTGGTTGTTGAACAAATGACTAATAATTTTCGAGTTTTTCACTCATACCTCCAAAGTTGAGGTAGTCATCTTGGTGGTTAGGCATTAGGAGGTTATTAGAGTCTAAGTGTCAATATATATGAGCATTCTAGACATCAATATTGAGTCGTATAGACATGTGCTAGGCCCCCCTAAGTTTTTGTTCAATTTTGAGAAAAAAAATTCCGTTTTTTTAGGCCATTTTTTTAATGGTTTAATTAAAAAAATTGTAAAGGGTGTAAAAACTTGATTCGAAGGCGGAAATTGGCATGGGGATGCTTGTTTTCACACTCATATGCTTTGGATGGTTAAAAAGTCACTTAAAGCCATTTTTCGCTAACGACGCATCAAAATGTCAGTTTAATGCTAGCGGTGCGACAAATTGGCATAAGACAAAAGTTGAAAAAGTCAATGTGGACATGTCAAAACATGTTGGGGTGAGTTGGCATTCTTGTCCCCCATGAAGGAGACCTCATCACTTAGCATTAACGTCATGTTTAGAGTTGATTTTGGATGTCAAGGGAATATCTAAATGGTTGAGTGACGCTTTGATTGAACCGTGAACCAATAGCTAGACGTCATGTGTAATATCCTGAATCCCGATATTTTCTATTTCTATGCAAATATGTTGATACAACCGGGCATGCAAACTGCCATGCAAAAATCCCTATTTTATAGCAAAAATTAGGGTCAGGGTTTGTGAGATAGAATGAACACTTACCACTGATAAGCTGGCTGGACTGCTCCTGAGAGGGTATGCAAGCATCAAGAGCTGAATCAGAGATGGACTGATATCTTCTACTTCTGGTGAAACCCCAGTAGCAAAAACCCCAGATCAAATAAGGATGACGTTTTCAGTGAAGGAGGTGTCCGATGAAGCTACTGATTTGCAAGACTAATAGCCTTCCCGTGCCAGAGAGAATGCTTGGTACATGCTGAGTTTCTGAGGTCTCTAGGCAGGCTAGCGAATTGTTCCAGAGAGACAGTTGCTCACGCCCCCCTGATCCCGAAATAGCTGATAACTGCTCCGGATGAGCACGGTTGGATTTGATAATCACCGTGTATCGGAGTAAGATGCCGATGATGAGAATAGTGCCTGAGTTTCGAAGTAAAACTAAGATCTGAGACCCAGCGACTGATTAAGGATTTCTGGCTGAAAACCCTCCTTACGGCTGCACACATATCCCTGCAACAATCTATACCATATACTGGATAACTATGAATGAATGTAAGATCAAATGGTGAACCTGTATGGCTTACCCTGAATGAGACTAGGGCAGATGTTTCACTGCCGAAACCCCGCTAGTTGAAGATGTCGTCTCCAACCCCAACTGTTGTGCTGCACTCTGTGCTGCTATTCAAGAGCTCCCAAAATAATAATCATCAAAAGTGAAGTCTCCTTTCGCTTTATCCTCCTTTTATAACTTTCAACTGCGAAAACCCTAATCTTTGACCTAATCAGGTCACTTTATCTTCTAATTTGCAGTTGACTTGCATGCATGCGTATGGAGACTTAAATGAGTGCATGCATCATTAAATAATGCTTGGATGGCATACACGAAGGTGGCCTTTGGCCCCAGTGGCCCTTCTTGACCTAATGATGATGCCCTAGATTTTCTATGGATGGCATCAGTGCTTAGATGATTCCCTAACTGTCAGTAATCGCTCGAACCCACAGGAATCACATAGGTTAGTGGTTTTGGGCCTCAAGGCCTAATCGCAAGAGGACATTATAGTCCTCCCCGCTTGAGATTGCTTGTCCTCAAGCAACTTCAAACTGGGATGCTACAATGCTTGTTCACTTTCCCAGGTGGCATCCTCTGGCGGTAGTTCTTTCCACTGAACCACGTACTCTCTGATTACCCTGTTCCTGAGCTTCCTTTCTCTAGTCTGTATGATCCGTTCAGGAATCAGTATCAGTAGTCCTTCATCATCTAAAGGAGGTAATTCTGTAGATGGAGCAATGTGTTGCCCAAGGGTCTTCTTCAGGTTAGACACATGGAACACATTGTGTATTTTACTTTCTTGTGGAAGTTCTAGTTCATATGCCACCTCTCCCACCTTCCTGATTATTCTGTAGGGTCCATAGAAGCAAGGTTTTAACTTCTCTGCTCCTTTCTTCTTAAGCGAAGACTGTCTGTAAGGTTGGAGCCTTAAGTATACCAAATCTCCTACCTCAAAGCTCCGCTCAATCCTGTGTTTGTCGGCATACAACTTCTATTGATTGTGGGTTGTTTGTAAATTTTCCTTCAATATTTTTAGAATGTCTTGACTGTCCTGTATTCAATCCTTAGCCTTAGGAACCCTACTATCTCTAAATGCCAAATCTGCATAGTCCAAGGCCTCGTAACCATATAATGCCTTAAAAGGAGTCATCCTAATAGACATGTGATAGGTAGTATTGTAGCAATACTCCCCTAGGTGTAGCCATTTGATAGGTAGTATTGTAGCAATACTCCCCTACTGAGAGATAATGAGGCGGGACGCCTGGATAATGGATCAGCTACTACATTATTCTTACCTTTTACATACTCGATCTCGAAATCATAAGCTTGTACTTTGCTGACCCATTTCTGTTGTCACTCATTAAGTTCCTTCTGCTATAGGAAATACTTGAGGCTATTATGATCGGTTTTTATTTTGAACTTACTGCCCATCAGATACTGTCTGAATTTTGTGAGTGTTGTCTGTCGATTGCACACCAGCAGCAGAAATCTTTTGAAAGCTGTCTCCTCACTTGAGAAAGTGGGAGAGGTGTGACCTTGGGGGCAATCACAGAGCTAGGTACTGTCACCTACTCCTAGCTCCTCCGTTTAGGCTAACTCCTAACGAAGCCAAGGGGGGTAGTCCCATACAAAAGAGTTTCTATGGCTCTTAAGTTGTTAAAGTGTTTTGATTAGTTGCGGATGCGGATGGGTGTTGTTTAGGAGTTATTATGATTTGAAGTGTTTGTTTATTATGAATATGACACTAAATCAAAAGCAATCCACATTGCTAACAACAGATTACAAAGATAAGCAAAAATTCTAGACTTTAATAGTGCATTCAGAGAAAGAAATTATGATAAACCATAGACCATTGATCAAATAATATAATTATGCAAATTAAAAAGGACCAGTGCCTTATGGAGTCAATGAAGCTGAAATGCGCCAGCGAATTAAACACAAGTCTAGAAATCAAGCTAGTGAATGTTAGGTGATGTGAGTGCTCTTGGTAGGTTTTAAGGTTTTTATGTGTTCTTGATTAAGGTGTCAATAAAGGTTTATCAAAGCCGGGAGACTCTTCTAAGTTTCCTCCGTTTAAGACATGTCAGGCCTGCCCAGTATCCCAGGCTGATATTGTCAAGTGACCAGCTAGCCGAGAATCTAAGACAGCGGGAGGTTCCGATGCCTCTACTAGGAAGTACTTTGGAAGAATCCCTACAACGCCGGTGCGTTGGTTACGGGGTGTTAAGTATTATTAGGTTACTCTTGCAGGGTTTAAAGATCCAGTGCCGTTTCTGGGTACTCCGATCTGAGATCGGTCAGAGCATACTTCGGCAAGGAGGGAAGGAGTTAATTAATTAAATGGGTGTGTGTTGCAAGTTTTATTAAATTAATTAATTAGGACTCTCCGACAGAGAGCACTCTTGACCCCGTCTTATGACAGTGGTTCAAGAGACTTATA
>LPNX010234437.1:146475-162041 GCA_001517045.1 Pseudotsuga menziesii | reverse complement strand
GGATGTGCCCAAGAAAACCTGGTTAGATGAGGACACCAGGAAAGATTTGAGAAGGAAGAAGCTATGCTTCACCTGCCAGGAACCATGGGTACCAGGACACAAGTGCTCAGGGAAGGCAAAGGCACACTACATTGAGGTGTATTCAGACAGTGACGAGAATGACGAAGAGCAGGAGGCCACAGAAGAGGAATCACACCAGGGTGATGCACCAGAGGGAGTCATTGCTACATTGTCTGGAATACCGAGGTTCCATACTCTCAGGGTCAGGGGAGTAGTGCAGGGTCACAGAGTAGGAGTTCTGATTGATGGGGGAGCCACCCACAATTTCATTGACTCCGCTTGGGTAGCCAAATGAGGTATTCAAACCGAGAAGTTCGAGGGATTCACTGTAGCAATAGCCGAGAACTCCAGCATGGAGTGCAACTACTGGATCCCAAAACTGAATGTTGCCTTGGGTAACTATCAGATGACAGACTCTTTCTATGTAGTGGATGTAGCAGATACTCATGTGGTATTGGGTGTTCAGTGGCTTTACTCTATAGGAAAATACACTACAGATTACAGGGCAATGGAAATGGAGTTTCAGGGGCCAGATGGCAAACGGGTAGTTTTGAGGGGCATGAACACTTATCCCCCAAAACCGGTCTCGTCACAGAGAATGGAAGCAGTGCTTCAACAGGATGATATAGAATGGGCTGCAGAATGTTTTGTCACCTTCAGGAAACCCCCAGAGACCAGCTCACAACACCCGAGTGACATTCAGGCCTTGCTACAGAAACACGAAAAGGTTTTTCGAGACCTTCCATCAGGCAGACCACCAGACCGGGGCTTTGAACACATCATCGAGCTAGAGGAGGGAACACAAGCCGTCATCACCACTCCTTATAGGCATCCTAAGAGGTACAAAGATGAGATTGAGAAAACCATTAAAGAATTACTGAAACTTGGTTATATACGACCCAGTTCTAGCCCCTTTGCATCTTCAGTAGTTCTGGTTAAGAAGAAGGATGGCACTTTGCGTATGTGCATCGATTACCGAGCGCTTAACAAAAAGACCATCAAGAACAGGTATCCCATTCCCAGGATTGATGAACTCATGGATGAACTTCGGGGAGCTCAATACTTCTCCAAGATTGATCTTCGCTCGGGATACCATCAGATCAGGGTAAGGACATTCCCAAAACAGCTTTTCACTGTCATTATGGTCACTATGAGTTTTTGGTCATGCCATTTGCGCTTACCAATGCTCCAGCTACTTTCCAGTCATGCATGAACCACACCTTCAGGGCACAACTACGTAAGTTTTTGCTTGTATTCTTTGATGACATCTTGGTTTACAGCAAAACATGGGAAGAGCACTTGAAACACCTGGACGAGACGTTGAGTATTTTAGAAGAACAGTCGCTTTACGCGAAAATGTCCAAGTGTGAGTTTGGCATGAAGGAAATGCTGTACTTAGGACATGTGATCAATGCAGAAGGAGTACAGGTGGACATGGAGAAAATCCGAGCTATCAGAGATTGGCCCGCGCCAAAAACCGTGACAGAGTTGCGAGGGTTCCTAGGTCTATGCACTTATTACCGACGGTATGTTAAGGGATTCTCCCAGTTTGCAGCACCCCTCACAGATCTCACCAAGAATGGGGCATTCACTTGGACAGATTCAGCACAGAAAACTTTCGAGGAGATGAAGGTTATCATGAGTTCTTGCCCAGTTTTAGCATTGCCAGACTTCTCACAACCCTTTACAGTAGAATGTGATGCCTCAGGAGAAGGGTTAGGAGCAGTACTGATGCAGAATCATCACCCTATTGCATTTGAGAGCCGTAAGCTAAAGAACTACGAACGCCATTACTCCATATATGACAAAGAGATGCTAGCTATCTTGCATGCTCTCACAAAATTCAGACAATACCTGGTGGGCAGTAAGTTCAAAATCAAAACAGATCATAACAGCCTCAAGTATTTCTTGGAACAAAAGGAACTGAATGAGCGACAACAGAAATGGGTCAACAAGGTACAAGCCTATGATTTCGAGATTGAGTATGTGAAAGGTAAGAATAATTTAGTGGCTGATGCATTATCCAGGCAACCATCCCCATTATCTCTCAGTAGTATATCCACGGATTGGAGGGCACTTCTCTTGGTGGAGTACTCCAAAAATAAATTCGCCTACGAATTATTGGATGGGCAAATTCAGGATGACAGGTACAGGATTGTGGATGACATCATCTACTACAAGGACAGAATATACCTCCTCCCAGAATCCACATTGAGGAAGAAGATCATCCAGGCAGCCCACGATTCTCCTTTATCAGGGCATCAAGGGTTCTTAAAAACCTACAGGCAGATCAGAGAGAGGTTTTCATGGAAGGGCCTCAAGGGGGAGATTATGCAGCATGTCCGGGAATGTAGCATCTGTCAGCAGAACAAGGTTGAGAACACACATCCAGCAGGGCTACTCCAGCCACTACCGATTCTAGAACAGAAGTGGGAGAGCATCTCCATGGACTTCATTATAGGCTTGCCCAAGGTCCAAGGGTGAGATTGTTTATATGTAGTAGTGGACAAACTGACCAAGTTCGCACATTTCTTCTCGATACCATCAGACTACTCGGCAGCTCAGGTGGCGGAGTTATTTTTCAGGGAGGTTTTTAGGTTACACGGGTTGCCTAAGACCATTGTCAGTGATCGAGATAGCAGGTTCACAGGTGCCTTTTGGCAGGAACTGTTTAGATTGGTGGGGACCGAACTGGCTACTAGTACGAGTTATCACCCCCAGAGTGACGGGCAAACAGAAATAGTCAACAAGTGGATCGAAGGTTATCTCAGGAACTACGTAGCAGGGCAGCAGCAAACATGGATCAAATGGCTACACCTGGGAGAGTATTGCTACAACACTACTTATCACATGTCTATTAGGATGACTCCTTTTAAGGCATTATATGGTTATGAGGCCTTGGACTATGCAGATTTGGCATTTGGAGACAGCAGGGCTCCTAAGGCTAAGGATTGGATACAAGACAGTCAGGACATCCTAAAAGTACTGAAAGAGAATTTACGGACAGCCCAGAATCAACAGAAGATGTATGCCGACAAACACAGGATTGAGCAGAGCTTTGAGGTAGGGGATTTAGTCTACTTAAGGCTCCAGCCTTACAGACAGTCGTCACTTAAAAAGAAAGGAGCAGAGAAATTAAAACCCCGCTTCTATGGACCATACAAAATAATTCGGAAGGTGGGAGAGGTGGCATATGAGCTAGAGCTGCCCAGAGAAAGCAAAATCTACAATGTGTTCCATGTGTCCAGCCTGAAGAAGACCCTTGGGCAACACATTGCTCCATCTACCGAATTGCCCCCTTTAGATGATGAAGGACTGCTGATACTGATTCCTGAATGGATCATACAGACCAGAGAGAGGAAGCTCAGGAACAGAGTGATCAAGGAATATTTGGTTCAATGGAAAGAATTACCGCCAGAGGATGCCACGTGGGAAGGTGAACAGGTATTGCAGCATCCCAGTTTGAAGTTGCTTGAGGACAAGCAATCTCGAGCGGGGAGGACTGTAATGTCCTCTTCCTTTTAGGCCTTGAGGCCCATACCGCTAACCTATGTGATTCCTATGGGTTCAAGCGGTTACTGATAGCTAGGGAATCAGATCAGGACTGATGCCATCCATAGAAGATCTAGGGCATCCTCACTGGGTCAAGAAGGACCACCTAGGCCAAAGGCCACCTTCATGCATGACCATGCTCTTTTAGGTCTCCATTCGCATGCATGCAAGTCAACGGCAAATTAGAAGATAAAGTGACCTAATTAGGTCAAAGATTAGGTTTTGCGCAGTTGAACTTTATAAATAGATGGTAAAGCAAGAGGAGACCTCACTGATGATTATTATTATTTTGGGAGCACTTGGATAGCAGCACAGCATGCAGCACAACAGTTGGGGTTGGAGACGGAGTCTACAGCTAACAGGATTTCGGCAATGAAACATCTGTCCTAGTCTTATTACGGGTAAGCCATACTGGTTCACCACTTGTTCTTCAGTTCATTCATCAGTTATATAGCACAGGGTATAGATTGTTGCAGTGGCACGGTGCAGCTGTAAGAGGGGGTTTTCAGCCAGAAAGCCCTAATCAGTTGTAGGGCCTCCAGCTCTCAGTTTCCTTCAGAAACTCAAGCACCAGTCTTATCACCAGCTACATACTCCGGCACTCCGCGATTATCAACTCTATCTGAGCTCATCCGAAGGAGTTATCAGCATTTCCGGACCACCAGGGGCGTGAGCAGCTGCCTCAGAGAACCAAGACGCTATCCTACTTAGAGGGTTCAGAACTGCAGTATATTCCAGCCAATCTCTCCGGCACAGCAAGGCTATCAGCCCTGCAAATCGGCAGATCCATTGGACACCTCCTTCCTTGAGGGCGTCACCTTTTTCTCTGGTTGGGCGTATTGCTTCTGGGGCATTCACCGGAGGCAGGAGAGATCAGTTCCTCTCCGATCCAGTTCTCAGTGCTTGCAGACTTTATCTGAAGCAATCCAGTTCGTTATCAGTGGTAAGTGTGCATTCTATCTCACAAACCCTAGCCCTAATTTTTCCTATAAAATAGGGATTTTTGCCTGGCAGTTTGTAAGCCCAGTTGTATCCGCATAATTGTTTAGAAATAGAAAATATCGGGATTTGGGATATTACATATGCCTTGCCCCGTTGGACACTTGGTAAAACCGCTTTAGTGCTCATTTCAAGAGAGATTTCCTTATTGGGCCAGACCCAAAATTAACCCACTCCCTTAATCACACATTTAATAAATCTAAAATTTACCTACCGAGACACTGCAATACTTTCACCGAGACTACACTAGCAACCCTCATACACACGCATTTTCTTCATTGGCATTGGTCTACTTTACTTTCTTTTGCATAAGTCTAATTTTGCAAGGTGTCTTGAATAATATGTATATTTTCTAAAAGTTGCTAAGAGTAATTTATTTGCAGTGATTGGTCGGTAACATTTTTATCCATTTCATCTCAAACTCCTAGAATAGTTGTTGTTTTGTACTTTCATAGATTAAAATAACCATAGATTATTTTTATAGGGACCACCCCCTTGGCTTCGCTAGGAGTTGGCCTAGACGAAGGAGCCGAGTATCAGGTGACAACACTTGGCTCGAGCTTGCCCCCCAAGGTCACACCCAAAGGCTTGAAGATTTATGCCATGTGACTCAAGGTGTGAATTAGGCAGCAACATACAGGTGTTACTCCTTCAAATCAGCTTTTCATTAACAAATCAAAGCTTACAAGGAAACCTCCACAAACTGTCAAACTAACAATTGTAGGGTACACCCAAAAAACTGATCTGCACACCTACCAAGAAAATTTTCCCACTAGAAAACAAGAAAAACCATAGTTGAAAAAATCGTCATCGGCAACATCGACGAAAAAATTGGCAAAAATCGGCAAAAATCGGCAAACCGCGACAAAGATAAAAAAAATACAAAATATATTCATTTTTTTCAGAATTTTAAACATATAAAGCAACAACAACACCAGATAAACACATGGCACATAAATATGGAGAAAGCATTGATATATATGATATAGTGGATGCCAAATAAAAATTGATACATCAAAGTTTCAAAGATTGGAAATTTGGAAGTTTCAGCACTGGTTGGAACATTGGTCATCCCCCCTCCTCTAGGCTCTAGCCCTTAAACTCTACCTCAAATATCAAATTTGATCCTCCAAGTACATTATTCAATACCCTACAATTGTGATAAAAATTCATAATCCAAGCATTAAAATAAGGTAGAAAAAGATGCCCATGCTTAATAAGTGATTTTGCTTGACTGAAGGGTATTTTTTTTAAGGTCATGACAAAAGAGTTCAATCAACTTCAACAATCAGGCACCAACACCACCAACATCAAGGTACATACCTAGTTTGATGTGCTTGATTAAATTCCAATCCCTTACCGTTATACATGATAGAATTAAGTGAAAACACTACAATCCTGAAACCCTGAAAATTATTAAGTCTGTTGAATTCTGAATGGGATCTAAAATTCTACTTTTTGCATATGAACTTCGATGAGGTTGGAACCACTCTCAAACATCTTGAAACAATTAATGGTAATGTTAAAAATTTAAGTAAAAGGATGGAAAATTTAAGAATTTAACATTACCATTTATTGTTACTGACTGCAATGTTTTTTGTACAAAACTGGTGAAATTTTTATTAGAAAAAACGTGTTTTTAAAACTCCATGACGATTTTTTGGATCTTCGCGCGATTTTACCCAAAAATCGTGATGTCCGATTTTCCAAAAAAAACACTTTTTTTTTGGCTGAAAAAATAGGCTGGCCAAAAAAATCGCGATTTTCCGACGATGTTTTCAACTATGAGAAAAACTATTTGCATGTTCAAGGCTGCAGTATGGCCTTGTTTGTACAACTGTAACTACTGTTCCATACGATTGTAAGGAATCTAGATCTGTCCATAAGGAATCCATACCACTATACAAATTCACATGTGTGGACCTGCCTACAAATTTCTACCTATTTCCCAACCACAACTCCTCTACTGCACTACAAACCTGCTCACTAATGAAATAAATCACCCCCCGACAAAAACTTGTCTTTGAGTGTATGTATCCTAACCCCCTATCTTGACATGCCTTTATACTTGAGCTAAAACCCGGATCTCATAGTAAGACGTACGGTTGAGATTAGTCTAAATCACTAATGTATAAAAATACACTTTATAAGACACAATAGCTAAATATAAGACTTTTCACTTTACTACTAAAGTGAATTACAAAATATATTTAACTCGAACTACTTTCGTCACATTCGCACTAAACTTGTGTGGAGATTCTTGTCCAAGCTACAATCTTCAACACTCCCTCTTAGCTTGAAAGGAATTTTGCACCAATCCAAATTTGTCTCTGAATGCTTCAAACTTTTCTTTTAAGGACTTGGTCATAATATCTACAACCTATTGATATGTGGGTACATACTGGAGCTTTATCGTTCCCTTCTGAACCCTATCTGAAATGAAGTGATATTTGATCTCAATGTGCTTGGACTTGTCATGAGATTCTGGATTCTCAGATAATTTGATACAACTCTAATTATCATAGTAAATAACCGTGGGGTCCAACTCTTGATCAAATAATCATGCAAGCAACATGCGAAGCTAGATGGTTCCACAACTAGTAGTGTTGGATACCATATACTCTATTTCTGTTGAGCTAAGTGCCACAAAAGTCTATTTCCAACTGAACCAGGATATCATCATTGATATCAAGCTAAAACAGTAACCTGAGATGCTCTTCCTTCTAATGCATTGCCTGCCCAATTTAAGTCTATATACCCCTGCAGCTTCACCTCACCATCTCCAAGATATCTCAGCCCATATTCCATTGTGCCCCTCAAGTATATGAGTAAATGTTTTGCTACTACCTAATGCTCCTACCTTAGCTCCAACATGAACTAACTCAAGGTGTTCACTGCAAAACATATATCTGGCCTAGTGTTGACCAAATACATCAAAGAACCTATCAGCTGCTTGTACAACATGGGATCTACCATAAGCAAGGAGGTGTACTTTCAAGCACCAAGTCCAAACTCCATTCTCATCCTAAATAAAACAAGGCTTCACTCACCTCAACCACCATTTAGATTGAGTTACATCCTTCTAAGAATAAACCCATTTGTGCTTCCCCTCGATCCAAGGATATGAAGGTCAACTTGTATGTAGATGTGCTTCAGAAACCAACCGTAAGCTCGGTTCTTTAGTAGGGAGGAAACTCAAGGATCTTCTTCTTTAGACTATTATAGTCACACACACTATGTTCCACACCTATCACATGCACTCTCATTCAAGCAGATACTATTTTCTACCTTCTCCCAGTGTCCACACAAGACAATCCAGTCAACCATAGCTCCTATAAACTATGACATCATTTGCTAGAAAGGGTGTCCCAACTTCCATCAAAAGAAATTGGGAACAACTTATTTCAACATGGATGAAAAGATGAGGCTTAGTTCCAAATAAGCATTATATTTGTATTTTATATTTTGTGCTTCACATACTTCATTGTAAATATTCCGTAGATGAATTGGTAAAAAATGATCAGTCACCTTAACTTTTATTTTATATTTGTAACTCTGGAAGGCTTGGTCAAAGATGATCACTCCACCAATTTTGTAATTCTATAAATACTTAATCCAATATAGTGTGTACATCATGTACAGTTGTGGAAATCTCCTTTGTACTTGCATTCTTCATTTTCTTGTGTATGAGTATTTGCATAGCGGTTAATTGTGCTCATATCAGTGCAGCTTAGTTTTGCTCAGGTATAAAGGGAACCATGGGATTATGAACATATCATGCATTCCACTGATCAGCTTGTTTCACCTCTAATTATCTTGCCTACTTGGGAAGCAATCATTTTCTTCTTTCTCTGTTGCAATGTATGCAAAAGTACCGTAACCAATTTTTGTTTAAACTTTGCAAATAATGCCTTATTGAAGCTTCAACACTTTTGATTATATCTGAGCATTTTGAATATTCTGGGTAAATCATAACTAGATCTTCTCATTTCCTTGAAAAGACCTTCCCTGAGTATTTCTTTAAATAAAATGTACTGAGAAAGTCACTTATGTCTTATTCAGCACATGTAGAATAGTCAATTGAAAATATTCTATACCCATGAATGAGTTATAATAGTTAAGACTTTACACATCCATATTCACATTACAATGGTCTTACCTGGCTTTTACCATTTTCCACTTTTCAATGTCCAATGCATCCATCCCCACATAAAGGAAGATAAATACTTCAGATATAAAAGACATCGTCGCAAATGTATGCCTGCAGCCATTAGAAAATGATGTTAATGTCCACAAGCAACGAAAATTGTTCCATGGGACTGATCAGTACAGTACAGTTCAAATAACGAAATTTTGAGTGCCTAGAAATCTCCACCCTGAAATTAAGTCTATGACTAACTCATATCCATAAAAATAATCATCCCATAAAGCACAACACTCAGAAATTCTTGTGCTACAGCAGGTATATTGTTATAAGGTTAGGATCAGAACCAGTTTTATGCATCCTAATCTTTGATAAAAAACTGACTAACAGTAATTGATGCTAGTTGAGAGGGTATTTGAGGCAAATTCATTAAGAAGAAGAGAGGCATGACAAATGTAGATAAATATAAAACTGAGTAGAAATAGATTAGTCTGTTGGGGAGTGGTACAGACAATCAATAGGAGTACAAGAGACACAACATACACCCTGGTATTTTGAGGGCATCTTTGAGATGTGAATCATGTGATTATATAACCCATAGTATACCAAGTCACATTTGCCACTCTCTAAGCATAATAAATACTGAAGACAGGGTTTGTTCAGCTCCTAGTAAAGACCAAACTGCCTCTTCAAGGATTCTGAAATGATGCAACCTGAAATTTCTCAAGATAGGTCAAAGCACTCACATTGGAAATCTACCTATTGAGACCAGATTACTACTATTTGCTCTACTAGAAAAAGCTGAAGATGATGAATAGGCATAGTCATCAAGAAGAAGAGAGGCATGACCAACATGGCTAAATATAAAACTGAGCAGAAATACATTAGTCTATGCATATCTTAAATTTGGGAAGTGGTAGAGACATTCAATAGGAGTAGAAAAGACACAACATACACCCTGGTATTTCGAGGGCATCTTTGAGATGTGAGTCATGTGACTATATAACTCATACTATACCAAGTCACATTTGCCACTCTCTAAGGATAATAAATACTGAAGACAGGATTTGTTCAGCTCCTAGTAAATACCAAACCACCTCTTCAAGGATTTTGAAATGATGCAACCTGAAATTTCTCAAGACAGGTCAAAGCACACACATCGGAAATCTACCCATTGAGACCAGATTACAACTATTTGCTCTACTAGAAAAAGCTGATAATGATGAATAGGCACCAAAGTCTGTTTATAGGCTTCATGTAAAATTTATTTTGATTGAGACCCAACCTACTCCCATTTGGAGCCAACCTTTAAATGAATTTCCTAACCGGGATGACATCCTATGTGTTTAGCTACACAAGAACCTTGTGCAACTATCTTGTCACATGAGGTGAGCTTTATGGCCTTAGATTGCATTTGCACAATGCTTGCTAACCATGGTATTGTCAGATTTCTGCACCTGCTTTTGCAAGCACCTCTTTAGTACATGCACAAGTACTTGCCAGCACAAAAGATACAAAGTATATGCATGCATGCATGCATATATGACCAATTCATAATGGAAGCATAATGTCTCCCAAGAGTAACATGTCACCATCAACCAATCAAGATTATCGCTACAGATGCACTTGTATAAACATCTCACAAGCTTCCCATAGTAAGTTAATAACTAGTTCTTGTTATCCACTAAAGTTGCACTTAAGTGGATTTCCAGTGAGCCGCCAAAGTTGAGAACAAGTCCCTTGTTCATTATCAGTGCTCGGAAGTTCAGAAGACCTTCCAAGGCCAAATTTTGGTCCCTTTTTAAATTGTTGCATGTTCATACCTTGCAAGGATACTGTAATAAGTTGACGTAGCATGATGACTTTTTGTAAAAGGCTTGGCCAACTTAGACTTAGCTATCAATCCGGTACTCTAGAGTGTTTTTTCCTTGTTAATTATATGTTGCTTGTCAGCGACATATAATGTCCGAGTTTTTTCACTCAAACCTCCAAAGCTAGAGAATTTTCCTTGGTGGTTAGGCCTTCGGAGGTTATTAAAGTCTATGTGTCTATGTAGATTACCATGTTGGTCATAATTTTGAGTCATTATGAACATGTACTAGGTCCCCCGTAGGTTTTTTTTAATTTCCGAGAATAAAAACATTTCCCGTTAAAATGGGTTAAATTTTATGTAAGTTAATTATAAAAATTTAAAGTGTCATAAAAGTGTGGCTAGGGGGGCAAATTTGCCATGGGGGTATTCGTTTTCAAACTCGGAGCACCCACTTTACCCCGAAACCCACTTTTCCTAAGTTTAAGTGATTATTTATCGTTTAAGTGATTATTTATCACTTAAGAGAAATTCTCTCCAAAAAAAGCAAAAAGTGAACAAAAAATTAGAAAAAGGGAAAATATGGAGAAAAAACACATCCCTAAATCAGTGGAAACTTGTCCCAGACATGTTCCAGTTCAACTAAAGATGATGTTGGGGCTAATTGGAGACCAAATCAATATCTAATCAAGTTGATTCCAATCAAATCCATGAGGGGGCGAATTTCTCCTTAGAGGGGCACATTTATCCATGAAGGAGCTCACCTCTTGTTGTATACGTGTCACAGAAAGAGGGGGGGTGACCTACCTTGTGAGAAGAGTCTCCTACCACCTTTAGTTCACTCTAGTTCTTCCCCAATCTTCTCAAAAAGCTCCAGCACTTGGAAAATTCGCCCCCCTTGGGGTTTTTGTTGACTAAATTGTCATTGATGCCAAAATGTTTGTCTTGGTGCCCCTTGTGGAACCCCTAAGGGTTAGAAGTCTATCAAGTGATTATCAATGTCAAAGGAGACCTTTTGACCTTGTCCAAGCCCAAGTCTGAATCCCTTTGAGCCCTTGGGACAATGGCAAAAGCCCTGTCTACCCTTTATTGTGTTTAAGTTTCCCTAAGTTGTTTCTATGGTTCCCCAGGTCCACAACCTATGCCCTAGTACCCTAGAAAGTGTCCTTGGTGTGTTGAAGAAGTTGCAATAGGCCAAATGACCCATTCTGTGGTCATTTGTGTTTTAATGAGGTCATGGTACCCTAGGAGAAGACTTGGCATCCCCACAGATGATGGTTTAATGGTCCTTGTACCTGTTACCACCTAAGTTGTACTTGGTGGATTTTTCAAGCGGGTCGAGAGGGTTTGAACAAGCACACTTGTTCATGATCAGAGTTTAGAAGTCTGCCAGGCTTTTTCTGGGTGTCTGTTCGAAATTTTTGTAACACATGTTCATACCCCCTTGGGGAAATTGTAAAAAATGTTCTAGCATGATCATTTTTTATAAAAATCTTGGCTTCCCAGACTTAAGCATCAAGCCGACCAGCCCAGAGTGTTTTTAACCTTGGTTATTATTGGTTGTTGAACAAACAACTAATCATTTCTGAGCTTTTCACTCACACCTCCAAAGCTGGGGTAGTCATCTTGGTGGTTAGGCCTTAGGAGGTTATTAGAGCCTTCGTGTCAATTTTTTTCAACATGCTAGGCATTCAAATTGAGTCATATGGACATGTACTAGATCCCCCTAGAGTTTCGTCTAATTTCGAGAAAATAAAAATTTCCCCGTAAAATTAGGCCATTTTTAACGGTTTAATTAAAAAATTTCAAAGTGTAATAAAAGTCAGATGCGAAGTCCTTTTTTGGCATGGGGATGCTCGTTTTCACACTCAGAGCATCCTCTTTACCCCAGGGACCACTTTTCATATCAGTCGGGCGACCGGAACACCCCGTGGAGCATTATTCAGCTAAAGATGCATCAGAATGGAATTTTAATGCTAAATTACATCAATTTGGCACCATGGTCAAAGTTTGAAAAAGTTAAAAAATTAATTGTTTAATGTGGTGGGGTGACATGGCATGGGTCCCCCATAGGTTTACGACCCTAACCTTGTGATATCCCAACATAATGTTAAAGCGTTGGTTTAGAGTGAGTGGAGAATAGCGTGAGGGAGTGACTTCAACTCTACGCTAGCGAATGGGGAAAGGGGGTGGACCCCTCCTCACTTTGAAGATTCGTTTTATTTTGATTTAAAACCTTGGTATATTCTATGGGAGCTAGCGAATCATGTGTGGGGTGACATCACCCACTTCACCAACTTCATGAAGTCAAACATGTGGAGGAAGAAGATGCCAATGGAAGGTTGGTGGAGTTTGGTGGGTGCTTGTGATGTGTTGGAAGCTAGTAATTGGTTGGTGGACATTGGTGAGAGGTGTCAATCACCTCTTCAGTTCAACTCAGTCCAAGCTCAGTTTAACTCAAATATACTCCGGATTTATTTCAGTGTTGGTAGCACCCCCTGGGTCTCTTTTGGATATTTAAGCAAGGCCCATTCACTCTCTTTTGGCATGAAGTGTATGGAATCTCTACTCCTATTTGTAATCTGTTGAATATTTAATGTGCATAAAGATTGGTTTTGGAGGTCATATTGTGGATTGTTGTTCCAGCTTAATGGTGTTATGCTTGTATGGTTGAGGTAACTGTAGAGTTTTAAAGCTTGCATCTTGTTTAATAACATATTGAAGGGTTGGCCTAATGATTAGTATTAATCAATAGGATGAGCATTGTTGTTTCAATTCTTAGTGAAATTTTAATTTTGTCAAATTCAAGATTTTGCATATTTACTTGTTTGTGAGTATGCTCTCTTCATTCAGATTTTGGAGTTCACTAACCCTTTAACAAGTTTATGCAAGTGCAAGTGTCTTTCAGGTTTCTCTTGGGTGGATTTGAAGGAAATCTAGTTTGTTTCTCCTACTCTCTGCTCACCTTTCAAGAAACATTGTCCTCTTGAAGCATTTCAACCGATCTTCAATTGCTGAATCTTTTTACCAGGGCTCCTAACCTTCTTCCTTTAAAAAATTTAACTTCTCATTTGGTTACTGAGTTACTTACTTCCATACTTTCAATCTACATGCTTAAGATAAATATCTTCCTTAAATCTAGTTTATAGAAGTGTTTTATTTGGTGTTTAGATCTAAATTTTCATAAAGTTGATCTCTCTTTCATCTAGATCTAGTATCAAATCTACTTTTCTTTGCAAGCATTTTAGGGACATTTTTAGCTTGCTAGCCTAAAGTAGTTTTGCATTGAGTATAATAAGAATATCAAGCAATCAAGTTCCTTATTGGCATCCTTGCAAGGGGTTGTCCAAGACCCTAAGAAGTTGGGTTTCAATCCCAATCTTCTTAGTTTTTTGCATTTTTTACATAGTTTTAACTTACGGAATTTTTTCTTTTTTTTTTGCATTGTCCAAAGACACTTCTAAAGTGTTTTTGGGCACATTTAAACTAATATTGCTTGCTGGTTTTTAGCAGGTCCATCCAAAAAGAGGAGGAGGTGCTGCCCAAAAGCTGACTTTTGGGCCATCTGGAGCTCCCCAGAAATGTCCCCACCTTCCGTGTTCACTTTTGGACAGTTTTGAAAACCCTTAGGTCCATCCTGTATAAGAACCAAGTGGTATTTTCTTCTAAGCATTGTAACCGAGTAATAAAAAGAAAGATCTAGAGTAGGCTCTTCCGAGCCCACTCCCGATCCCCCCAGGGGGATCCACGTCGATTTCCCATTTTTGCATTTTTTCGCACTTTTTATTTTTTCTCATTTTTTGTCTTAGTTTAGTTCGTTTTATTCATCTGCAGGATGGTATACTTTGTTTAATACTGAAAAAATCTTATTATTCCATATTTCAAAGTAATATTATTACTTACCCCACGATTTCCCGAGTGACCCGAAAGGGGAAAGAGATTCGTGGTAGTTTAATTAGATAACCTTTTTGCTTTGTTCTTTCTTGCACTTTAATTCTGATTTCACTACAAAAACATTAATAAAATCCACCCCTCCTTGCTTTCCCAATTGCCATTCACTTGAATCGAAAGAGATTCTTGGAGATTACTTTTCTTCTTTTAACAACAAAACTATATTTAAAATCCTTAAAATCTTTTAGACTACGTTGTGTATGCTCTGCACCGTTGTGATGTCCCCCTCTAATTAAGCATCCAAAAACACCCGCTAACCTACTTAATTCCCATAGATTCGAGTGGGTAATGCATGAGAGGGAATTGACTAAGGGCATTTGATACTTAGAGTAGAACAGGACATTCATTTAGTGTCCAGTCATCAGTCAGATAAAAGAAGCCTTGCTTCTTTAGGCTTAAAAATTCAACATCAAAATAGAATTGCATGCATGCAAAAGTGAAGCAGAAACTCTAAAAGTGACATGCAAACCCTATAAGTACATGAGACTCTATTTAAGAGGGTTATGAGACTAAATGAATTATCTACTATTATTGTTGATTAATTTTGGAGTTTCGAGCAGCAGCACAGCGTGCAACCGCAACAGTTGGGGTTGGAGACGGTGTCTTCAGCTAGCAAGGGTTCGACAGTGAGATATCTACCCTAGTCTCTTCTTGGGTGAGATCATCCAGGTTTATCCACAACATCCATCATATGCTTCAGTATTCGGAGATCCAGCACATTCCGAAGGGTTATTAGCGGATCCACGTTTTGCAGCGAGAAGTATTAGGGAAACCATAGAAGGATTCGTTGGGACCACAAAACCCAGTCTTTCCTCCGCATGCCAGCTTCCTCTTTCTCGGCAGGCCTATCCTATGGCATACAATGATTATCAGCCATCAGTTTGCTCACATGGAGCAGCTATCAGCCAAACAAAGCAGTTGGGGGTGTGAGCAGCAGAACTGCCAATCAATTCGCTAGGGCACTTAGAGGTAGCCAAACCTCTGCATGCGCCAGTCCATCTCTCTGGCATCAACAGACGGACACGCTCAGAAAGTTTCAGCCCGATCTGT
>LPNX010234437.1:119837-132398 GCA_001517045.1 Pseudotsuga menziesii | reverse complement strand
ATGCTTGGAAGTTGTCAACTTTACCAAGCTTATCATCAAGCTGATGTGATATATCACTTTGAAATGAGAACCTCAAATGCAAATAGCAAAAGATTAGATATTACCGATTTGAGGTGTCCGTCCCGCTTCCAGAGCTGGCTGATCTAGGGCTTGTTAGAGAAACCCTAATTTTCAAAACTTGGAATATTTCAGATCTGATTGGATAGAAATATAGATCTCTTCAAATGGAGCTGTCCAATGTACTCCTTTTCTGAAAACAGTGGAGGGAAGCTCCCGGAACAGGAAGCCCTAGTTTTCCAATTTCTTCTGCAGAAATGCCTGTCACTGTTTCTGTGATATCTCGGAAATTACTGCTTCTCTATGTCTGAAATTTCTCACTGAGGTAACCTCGCATGTTCCTGATCCAACAACACAGGTTTCATCAGAATTGGTTTCACCAATTGGGATTTATGATCGTTTTCCCAGGGTGACCTGTTACAGGACTGTTCAGAACAGCAAAGTTGTACGGCATGCCACATGTCACTGGTTCATCTTCTGAGTCTAATATTCAGACCATAGAAAGTACAGTCCGTGCTTTTTTTGGAACATCTTCAAGAATTCCATTTGGACCTAGGTAGCCCAAGCTATAGCAATTTTCCCTAGGTGTCCTGTTTAGGGATGAATTCTAGAAGAGGCTGGAACCCTAACTTGGAGGGATCATATCTCCCAGAATATAGCGAATCTGAAGCTGAATTTTGGACACAATGTACATCAGTATTTTATCTTCGGCCTTTGCAATTTTCAGCTCCTGAACCTTCGCCAATCTCGAGATATAGCGAATGTACCAAAACTTAGCGGTTTTAGTATTTAGGGTTTTTCTGGCTCGGGGTCAAACTAGGGTTTGACTTTCCCGGAGTTTCACCCAACTAAAAATCTCGATCCATGTCTCTAAACTTCGATTTTCATGAGGAGAGCAATCCTATGGCAAGCTCACTCAAAAATTCTTCTTCTGCAAGAAGCCCTAATTTCTTCCGAGGAGAGAGAGAGGGCTATTTTTCCTTATGAAAGCTGTCCTGTTCAGGTTGGCTCTGATTCCATGTTAAATTTTCATATTCTTAGCTAAGACATCAGTATTTCATTTCATTTTCATAACAAAAGCATATATACAGGATCACTGAAAGAAACAGCATCACAAGAACAACACAGATTTATCCTGGGAAAACCCTAAAGGGAAAAACCCAGCAAAAGCTTCCTCAATATAGATGCCCCAAAAAGGTAAAAGATAAAACCAGCAAGGAGATCAAAGCCTGATCCTCCTCCTTCTCCTGCTACTCTTCTCTTCTCCACTAATGCACTATACAAGTGAGAGTGTGTGCTTCAAATGAGGAGCACCACACCTCTATTTATATTCATCCGTTCACTTGAATTTACTCATTCGACATGTAGGCTCAAGTTTAATCATGTAGGCTCGAGTTACACATGTAGGCTCAAGTAACCACACTGGGGTGCTAATGACCCACCTTTACAATTAGAGGGGACTACCTCATGACTCTTATTAGTTCTTCCAATTAGAAGCATCGGGGTACAAAGTAATACAAGTGGTTCTCCCGGTAAAACCATCGGGGACCACAAAAGATACATATAGAATATTCTTCGAAGTTACAATATTTCAACATGCATGCCCAGTTATTTCGTATTTTTGTATGAGATTGAATGTGCGAGTCAACACTACAATAGAACATTAGAGAATATCAGTATTTGGGATATTACAACCGCCGCGGTTCGACCGAATAGTTGGCTGCATCAAAAGCAACGTGGGTGACTAGCTTTAATTAGGTCTCATTTTTCAATTAACTTCCCAGGTGAAAATCCAACGCCTCGAATTAATCCGTTGCAATGGAAAAATCCACAAAGGAAGCGGGAACAATTGGATAGCGACCTCGGGGCACCGTTAGGCTACACCCTTGTTGGTGTAGTGTTGAACACGTCTCAAAGACTCCAACCAGCCCACATATTCCTTGCAGGGAGCCGCATCGGATAACGTTTTTGGACATACTCCTTGTACCTTCGAGTATATTTGGAGTTCCCTCTTTCCCTTAAGCTAATCAACTCATCTCCACATTAATTTAAAACTGACCAAGAGCACTTGCAACACTTTTCTTTCAGCAATACAACAACACTTTTTTATCTGTGGACTCCATTTGGCACTGGTTCTTTATTTTATAATCATTTGTTTTCATGTGCTTTGATACATCATACATTGATTTTTATGTTGTTGTGATTTAAATCTTGTTGCAATATCTTGTGTTAGTATTTGCTTTCATCAAACTCCTAAGTAATCTCAATCTTCAACGTAACACTAAGCTTTAACAACCTTAGCAGTTTAATAGGGTCTACCCCCCTTGTCTTCGTTAGAAGTTGGCCTAAACGGAGGAGTCAAGAACAAGGTGACATTCTTGACTCGAGACTTGCCCCCAAGGACACACCGAGTGGCTTGAAGATTTCTGCCACATTCCCCCCCAGGTGTGTGAAAGGCGGCAACAGTACCCTTGAAGGAATGACAAAAATGATGTGGGTCATTTGTGTGTTAATACCCTTGAGATGGTCAAAATGTTTAAGGAAGCCTTTGAACCCACACACCTTAGTGGTCATGATGATGGGGTCCTTGGTGCTATGATGCACCCTTGATGGCTAGTAGAGCACACCCTTACATATGATGACATTGATGACTTAACCCTAAAACTTTTGTCAAGTGGTAAGGTTGACCATTAACAAAAGAAATAAAAATGATAAATGACTTACCTTTGGAACCTTGCTACCACACTAGAACCTTTGTTAAGGTCGGCCTCATTAAGTGTTGTTGAGTATTAAAACAAAAAAATAATAAAATTAATAAAATCTCCTTGAAGTCAGCCCTAGTTCCATGCTCTCTCAACTTCAAGGTGGTGTATTCTATGTCACAGGGTTCGTCGAACCCGAACCTACAGGTTCGGAATTCGACGAACCTAAAAAAATTTGAAAAATTCGTTGAGGTTCGTTGAACCTGAAAACAAACCTGTTCGTTTAGGTTTGTCTATCAGGTTCAACGAACCTAAAACCAACAAAAAAATCACGGGTTTGAGTTTTTAGGGCGCGTGTTGACTTTTTTGGCGACTGTTTGAGGCACGGGGTTCTAGTATTCGGTGGGTTTAGGAGTCCTCACTCATCTCCCGTGAGCAAGACGACCTCCCTAGCTGCAAGCAACTGCAAGGGTTTATTGGTTTTATTGATTTTCTCTACCGCGACGACGCCGAGGACGACGATTTGTCCCGACCTGCAACTGCTTGGAGCTCCGCTGCTGCTACTCCACGACAACGACGCTATTGCCTCCCACCACGACCATGCTGCTACCTCCAGGCTCCCATCATGACCACGACCAGACGACGACGCTGCTCCAGAGTCTAGCCGACGACGTTGCTCCAGCCTGCAACTGCTCCCGAGTCCCAGCCACTTGGCACTGCGGCACTGCCCACTGCCCATTGTAAGGGCCAACTTCCTCTACGACCTAGGCTCAGAGCTCCACCGCAGCCTGCAGGCTATCCTCCACCATTCCACTGCACAGTGCAGTCTGCAACCACTGCTCCACTACAGTCTGCAAGCGAATTCGAGGTATGTAACTTTTTTTTCATACAATTTTATATCTGTAGACTGTTTTGAATTAGTTTTTTTGACCTGTTAAAAAAAAATTTAACACTAAAAAAAACATTTTTTAAAACAAAGAAAAAAAATGAGATAAAAAATTGATAAAAAAACAGAGATAAAAAAACTGATAAAAAAACTATGTTAATGTAAATTAAAATTTAATGTACAAATTTATCTTTGTTTTCAAGTTTAAATTTATCAAATTTAATATCAATTTATCTTTGTTTATTTCTGTTAATGTCAATTTATCTTTGTTTTAAAGTTTAAATTTATCTTTGTTATGTCTGTTTTAATTTTTTTTTTAACTTGAATTGTTAATGTCAATTTTTAGTTAATGATGAATTATATTGTCTGCAATTCTGAATTGGAACGTAATTTATGAACAAAACAGTGCAGACACCTTTGCCATGGCACCTTAAAGATCAATAGCAAAGGATGGAAATATGTGGACAAACTCGATGGGTCTGCTGGTAGGCACCTGAAATGCAAATTATGTAATGCAGAGTTTGTTGGGTCATTGACAAGAGTGATGGATCACTTACTGTCAATTATTGCTGGCAGAGGAGGTGGTGTTGAGGGATGTCCAGGGGTGTCTACAGAACTCAAGGCAACTCTCCAAAAAGACTATGACATAATTAAAAAAATCAAGCAGACAAATGAGAATAAAAGACAGTGCATTCAAGCAGAGTTGGGAATGAATTACAGCCCCTTATCACCATTTTCTTCAAGCACTGTTGGAGCTGGAAGTTCATCTCAGGTTCTGCCAACAAGAGAGACCAGGACATTAAACTCTCTTTGGAAACCTGTACAGAAGCAAGAAGTTGACGATGCTTTGGCTTATTTGTTTTATGAATCTGCTATACCATTTAATGTGGCTAGAAGTCCTTATTTTATCAATGCATGTGCTAAGATTACAGAATTTGGAAAAGGATATGTGCCTCCTAGTTATGAGGCAATAAGGACCACTCTTCTCAAGAGGTTAAAAGAAAGGGTAACAAATAGATTGTTAAAGATCAAGGAGTCCTGGAAAGAAACAGGTTGCACAATTTTATCAGATGGTTGGTCAGATATGAATAACAGGCCACTGATTAATGTGCTGGTTTACAGCCCTAAAGGGGTATTATTTTTTAAGGTAATAGATGCTTCAAGACACAAGAAGACTTCAGAATATATTTTCAATATTTTACATGAAGCCATTCTTGAAGTTAGGGAAAAAATGTGGTTCAAGTCGTCATAGATAGTGCCTCAAATTGTGTGGGAACAGGGAAGCTAATAATGGACAAGTGCAATACAATTTATTGGACCCCTTGTGCTACTCATTACCTAGACTTGCTAATGCATGATTTAGCAAAGTTTCCATGGATTAATGATGCAGTTCGAATGGGAAAACAAATTTCCCACTTCATTTGTAACCATCACCTCACATTGAGTCTGTATAGGAGGAAAGCATCCAAAGAGCTACTAAGGCCTTATGATACTCGATTTGCCACATATTATATTACTCTCAAAAGATTGGTTGAGGAAAAGATAAGCATGAGAGGTGTTATTTGCAATAATGAGTGGGAAAGCTCTCACCTTTCAAAAGAACCCAAAGGTAAGGAGTTGGAACAAATCATCTTAGGCAATGCTTTTTGGGAAAGTGCCATGAAGGTTTTAAAAGTATGTGAACCAATTGTTGACATGCTTCGGATGGTTGAGAGCGACACTCCTTCTATGGGTTTTGTTTATGAGGGCATGGACCGTTGTAAGGAATCAATTGCAAAATCCTTCAACAACGTGGAAAATGAGTACATGGAAATATGGGAGATGATAGATAAAAGGTGGAAGATGTTGCATAGTCCTTTGCATGCAGTAGCTTGTTATTTGGACCCCGGGTTGTTTGGGATTCAAAGACATAATGATGTTGAAGTAATGAGTGGCCTTTATGATGCTATTAAGCAGTTGGTTCCAAATAGAGAAGAATCTAGCAGGCTTAGAGAGCAACTTCGGGCATACAAGATGGAAGAGGGGATATTTGCAAAGGCTTCTTCCATAGAGGATAGGATCAAAATTCCTCCAGGAACATGGTGGCAATTTTATGGAGCAGAGACACCTGAATTGCAACATTTTGCAATTCGTGTTTTGAGCCAAGGATCAAGTGCCTCTCCTTGTGAAAGGAATTGGAGTAGCTTTAATCACATCCAAACCAAGAAAAGAAACAGGTTATTATCTTCAAGGTTGGAAGACTTGGTTTAGGTGCACAGCAATTTACAATTGGCCTTAAGCAGTTTGGCCAAAGATTCTTGTAGCTCCTATCACCCATGGTTTGAGGCTATTCCTAGTGTAGAAGAAGATTTTGGCATTGATGGTCACAGTGATGATGATCCTCATGACAATGGCGCTCCATATGTTGACAATGATGACTATGAGGATCACAATTCTAGTGCCTTTACCACCCCATGTGCTCTTGATGATTTAGAGCTGTATGATATTACCAGTAGGCCATAAGAATAGAAATTTGATCATATTTTAAGTTCTGTGAAACAATTTCAAGGCTGATAACTATTTGACATTATGGATTTCCTTAAATTTTGAAACATGAAGACTATTTATACTTCATTTTGCAATATGTAGTTTTATAATGCAATTTATGTTTGGAGTTTGATCATGTGCAACTTTGCAAGTGTTTATGGGATAAAATGTTTTGCAATCTGTTGTTTCATAATGCAATTTATGTATAGAATTTGATCACGTCCAAGTGTTTATGGGATGAAATGTTTAAATCTTGAATATATTTTAAATTTCTGAATTTTCAAGTATTTACAAGTATTTATTTATTTTTATTTTTTTTTCAGAAAATTGTATATAGACGAACCTATGCCGAACCCCATCAAAAAATTCGAACCCGAATCGAACTTGAAGCTCGTCGAACCCGAACCGTGTGACATAGGATCTACCGATGGACTAAGTGGGTCAAATGCATGATGACACCTCTCGATAGACTGAGTGGGTCAGATGCATGATGACACCTCTCGATGGACTGAGACCGTATTGAAAACCTTCAGTATGAGACCCAGATGATTGTGATGCTGAAATATGGTCATGGGAAATCTGTCAAACATCCAAATTGGATGGAAAGGCCACTGCATTCTCCGGATCACTCTAGGATAGAGTGAGGAGATCTCTCGGACATCCTGATAGGGTGGAGAGGCCAACACACAATCCCGGACACTCAGTAGAGTGGGGAGATCTCTTAGACATCTTGAGATGGAATGAAGAGGCTGGCGCATATTGATACTCTTGCACTTGTCGAAGCACTGGTTGAGTTGGTGCATGTTCCCCAAAGGACTGAGTTGAACTGAGGCACAGTGTATGACTGATGAATTCCTGATGGACCAAGATGATGGACTCTCCGATGGACTGTGCAGAGTCGTGGAGCTAGTGCATGTTCTCCGATGGATTGGATTGCGCTGATGCACAAAGATTGTTTTGTTGACACTTCTCAATGGACTAAGATTGTGTCGAAAGTCCTTCCTTTGATATAGAATCATGATGTACATATGATTTCCACATGTGTTTCGGTATGATAAGACGGATGATGCCTCCCTGGCTAAGAGGGAGTGTTGAAGTAATAGTTGCGTGAGGCACCACCTCACAGGTCAACCCAAGAAAGAATCAAATTAAAATACCATGTCCAAAGAATACCTTCCTTGTTGAGAGGGAGTGTTCGATTTTGTGCAACTTCGGAAGTTATTCTTATTGTAATGTTTTGTACCTCCTACGGGAGATTATATTGGCGTAATCAATCGTGTAAACCATTGAAAGAATTAATGTAAACCTTGGGGAAGAATTACACAAGAAAAAGAATTAATTAAACCTTATTTTATCTTCCCCCAAGTCAGCCCTGAAAGAGAACAAAGTCGGCCCAGAAAAAAGACCAATTGGCCAAAAGAATGGACCTATCAAATCAAGTCAGCCCCAAAGAAAAATTAATTTTTCTAGCGACTTAATGTATAAATAGAGGCGCCTCACTTCATTTTTACATCAAGCAACTCAAGCAAGTTCGCCTAAGTGAGGAAATAAGTTTGTCGTAGCTGGAGGAGACTGATTTTGGAGTTCTCCAGTCATGGAGAAGGTTCTCTTTATGTTTTTTTGGGTTTGTGCTACAACTATCTGGATGTACATCGTTCTATATTGGAAGGTCTGAGCTCGGGGGAAACAATAGTGTTGTATTGTCTATGGTTGGGAGGTGATAGATCATCACCCTGGATAAACGATCTCCACATTCAGTTCGTTTCTGTGCTTTGTCTTTTTTCTAGTGATCTTGGTTTTACAACTGTCAATTTCTAACAGTTAGTCTCGGGAAGAGGTCATTATAGGCATTGTATATACCCTTCTATATTTTTCTTTTTGCATGTAAATATGTCTATGTGAATATAAGAAGTATTTTTCAAAAAAAAAGCTACTTGTTTCCAAAGTTCAAACTCATAGGGTAATTTAAATCTTCATAAAATAGGAAAAGAGGAAGGTAAAGAAACACTAAAGAAACATTCTATAGTAACTTCTATTGCATCATATTGTGTTAATGTAAAATTATTACTATCTTAAAACTGTATTGTTTACTTTTAATCCTGACAGTAGTCTTTCAAATCATGATAAATCCAAGCAAACCCTCCTGAATGTGTACTTGAATACAAGATATGACAGTAGTCTTTCAAATCATGATAAATCCAAGCAAACCCTCCTGAATCTATACTTGAATATAAGATAAAGAACTTAAAACTCCCATCTTAATTAGCATATGCAAGGCCAAAAATCCAATGGAAACCATACACTACACAAAGCTCCTACATAATAACATACGTTACAGCATAGAAGTTACAAAATAACAGGAAAAACTTTCCTAATATACTCGGATCTCTTTTTGGCGTTGTTGGTAGTAGTGTTTAATATTTCAGAAGGGTATTATAACATACTTGGTTGTAATCCTTGAGCTTTCAGTAACATTGTGCCAGGTATAGTGGGACATAACAATCCCACAGAAGAAAACTGTCAGAATCCCACTTAGGCTGAATAGCTGCCACAAAGATTCCGCAATTAGAGCACAGATTAAGGAAATGTGCAGTTCATATCGTTTCTCTTTTTGCACTTCACAAAAGAACCGATATTTCACATGCAAGACACCACACAAAAGCACCAAGGATCAGCCATGCACAAGCTATTGATAGGATATCATTACCTCAGCGAGCATGTATGACAGATATGCCATGAGAATCATAATTGCAACTTCCCTATCGGTAGAATGCCTGCATCAAAAGTTAAATTTAATATCATCATCATGATATATAAAACCAAGGGCTGCATCTGAGAAACTAAATGAAGTCGACTATACATTTAAAACTGCTCAAAGTTGTCTAAACATTCACAAACCATGAATACAACAACAAAGAGAAGAAGCAACAGAATTAAGGACTTCAGCAATTAAGGGGGGGAGGGAAGGATGAGAAGATATAAAATTAGAACATGAGATCCACAGAGGAAAAGGTGACAGAGTACATTAATCATGAGAGATGCATCCCATCTGCTTTGCCCGATGTCTTGAAGACAGTAAAAGCTAACTATCAATGAAAGGGAAAATTAAACTATAACAAAAATGAATGAGAATAGTTTGGTTCCCAATAACCTTCCAAAGTACAACTTTTTGATGATGTAGGCACTTAGAAGACCTGCCTGCAACATCACAAAAAATGATAATGCTTTAAAACGGATAAGGGCTTCATCATGGAAGAAAATAATATTCCAAAAAAATCCAAATAATACGATGGGTCAAAATTACAATAAAATAAATTTAACTTACCACAATTCCCAATGCAGTACTAGTTAAAAGTAAGTAAAAAAAGTTGCCAAGTAATTCAAGCGCTGTAATCCCATCCATGTTGCTGAGGTCAATGTCATGAACTGCATTAAAAATCACAATAGATGTGGCATCGTTGACAACACCCTCCCCAAAGACGAGACTATAAAGCAAGGGTGTCTCATCCTGGTTGAGAACCTGCACGATGATGACATTTAGAAAATTTATCTTAACTCATATCAAGCAAAAAGAAATAGCAGCCAATTCATAAAAGAATCACTAGTTATATACATTCCTATTCGTCCCAAGCCATTACCTGCAGAGTACAAACTGAATCTGTGGCAGAGAAGATTGTCCCAATGGCTGCAAATCACAAACTTTATCATTAGTTATATAAATCAAAGAATGTACCAAACAAAAACTACCATGAAAAATAGAAGCTTAAACAACTATATAAATCAAAGAATGTACCAAACAAAAACTACCATGAAAAATAGAAGCTTAAACAATGTGCTAAGCTGCACTGCTTACCCAGGTAATCCCCTATATCCAAAGAACCAATATCAAATTTCCGAAGGATAAAGACTGCACCTGTGCATGAACCACATTCTTTAGAAAACAAGTTTCTAAAACCTACCAACAATGCATGTAATTGATGAATACCAAATGCATTACACTGAGAGATGAAGATATGCAGGCATGAAAAATTTCATCTGAATATCAAACGAATCTCTTTCTATAGCAAGTTATTGTATACTTTTCTTTTTGTAAAAGATATCAACAGAAAATTATTTACAACAGAAAAGGAAAAAAAAATGAAAGCGGAAGGGTATATACAAAGAAAATTACATCCTCTTCCTTAAGGCAACTAGAACAGCTATGAAATAAGAATAGATGCCAGAATCTAACAGTTTGGCATCCTCGGTCAACATAAACCCTTATGCCAGCAGTTGTATAGGCACCTCCAAAGAGATTGTATACCTAATATGGTCAATTTGAAAAAGTCCACAGGAACAATGTTCATTCAATAGATGTTCCACAAAAATACAAGTTTCTGAAACTTTTGAAGCTGGTATCTGTTGCCGCCTAATTCACACTTTAATACGCAGGAAAGTCACAACCTGCTATGTGTGTCCTTGGGGGCAAGTGAGAGCTGGGGACCACTGTCACCATAGTCCACAACTCCTCCGTTTAGGCAAGATCCCAACAGAGCCAAGGGGTGTAGTCCCTATGGAAAGACTATGTTCCAGGTTTATTAATTAATTTGAAGATTAATTAAAGGGATCTTTTTATTAAGACTATGAACTTACAAGACCAGTGCCTATTACTAAATGGAGTCAAAAGATTATAAATAACAAATCAAAGTATTTGAGCAATGTACAGCTGATCTAAACTTATCTGTATACACAAAGATAGCAAAAGAAAATGCTTTAATGTGAAACTTATTTAACCAACAGGAAATAAAGGAAAGAAAGATTTTAAGTTTATTCACTTGAAGCAATTTAAACAAATATTAAACATTCACCGCATGAACAAATAAAGAACTGAAAGTAAATTGAACTGAAAGCAAATGAGACTGAAAGTAAATGAGACTGAAAGTAAATGTGTTGGAGTGCTTGCAGTAAAATAAAGTGAAATGCTTGTAGTGAAACCTTGAACAGCAAGGCAAAGATAAACAGTAGTGATCTGTGTTTGTAGGACGTTTTGCAATGCTTCTTGGTAAATTTTAATGAATTTTATTAGAGTTGTTCTTCTTGGATTACGTTTTAGATCCGGTGGTGTGACTACCCCGATCTAGTTCTTCTCAAACCGAAGATGGAATGCTGTTGCGCTCAACAGGTGGGAGCAAGCCCACCCCTAGCTCACAGGTCAAACCCCAATGGCTCGGTGCTCACAAGGAGGACGTCAAAGCGCCTAGAGACTGTCCCCAGCCTGCTACCCCTTGCAGCTTCCGAGTCACCGTTTTTAATCAGCTTAAAAATCTCTAGATGGATGCCTATTAAACTAGGACTTCCTCTTCCCTGGTCGTATCTCGGAGTACCCCGGAGGGTGATAACCAAGTAGAGGAGCAGGAAATACAGAAGCTTGGTTGGTTAATTTTATGGGTTAATTTTGAGTCTTGGGTGATTAAGATGCAAAGTAAATTTTAAAGATATCAACAAGATCACCAAGCGATGTCCCTTATGGGAGGTGCTGGTATTCGATCTTGGACTGAAAGTAAAGTGTGTTGAAGATTGTAGCAAGAAAATAGAATGTTTCTTTAATTACCTAAGCCCTCACTTCTCCTGCTTTTCATATCCAACTTGAAGTCCCTAAAGGGAGATGACAAGTGGATAGAGGATACACAGGATGGGTGAGTTGTATGATTACTTCCCTTTTTAAACAGTGAATAAAAGAGCTGAACTTGAAAGAACTGTAACTTAACTAGAACAATGCTTAACCTCACAGCAATCTCTGTGACAGAGATGGTGGTCTGTCATAGAGATAGGTGGGTGGAAAGGAAACTGATTAAGCTAACCTCACAACAACCTCTGTTACAGAGATGGTGGTCTGTAACAGAGATAGGTGGGTATATAAATAAAACAGTAAACAGAAATAAGCAGTGAACTAACCTCACTTCAATCTTTGTGACAGAGATGGTGGTCTGTCACAAAGAAAGGTGGGTAAAAAGAAATAGACTATTACAAAATACAAATGCTTTACAAAGCTTTAGAACACCCCAAGAGAGCTTCTCATTTGGGGTTTACAATATCAGAAAGAGAAGGGAAAGAGAAAGTTGGGGAATGGAACCCCTTATGCAGGTTGCAACTTGAGGAAATTTCTATATCCTTTTGGACAGCAACTCTCCTCTAAACCTGCACTACCTATCAAAAACCAGCGAACTATTCTTCGCTGCAAATCACATGAAATACTAAAAAAAATCTGCTGTTACAATATTAGTACAAAACTTACAATTTTTTACATAAAAATCTGAGCGAAAGTATGACAGAAATATGAAGTTTAGGGGGCTGAAAACTGAGTTTTCAGCCACCTAAATGATACTAAAACAGTAAATTTAAAGCCTCCAA
>LPNX010234437.1:78514-111317 GCA_001517045.1 Pseudotsuga menziesii | reverse complement strand
ACCCCCAATTTTTCAGGGGACGGCAGGTTGGGGACGGCAATTATATAATATAAAATTTAAAAATAATATATATATATATATAATTAAAATTTAAAAATAAAAAGCATTTGCAGCATAATATTAAAATAGCTTCCATGAAATTTTATCATAAAATAATGAAACATTTAAACATCAAAACTTAAAAGTTAAAAGTCATACATGTTTGCAGCCTTTGATTGAGATAAATGAGTCATATATTGTGTGCAGATGTTAACATAATGGATTGCAAATCAAGAAAAAAACCGTTGTTCCATGTCTGTAATATCCCCTTCTTAGTCTGTAGCAATTTCTGAGATAAACTGCTGGTATTCTTTGGAGAGATGTTTTGTCAAACACTTTACTGACAATGTCTTGGATACTGGTGTAACTGGTACTATAGGTGTTTAGTCTAATTTTGTTTGGTTTATTCTTCAAGTTGAGTTCATTTAACATATCGCAGGGGTTTTTTGCATACTCAGAATTATAAGGAAATTCCCATACTACTCACAAACAGCCATTTCTAATGTATACACTGTACAGTGAAATCATTAAGGAACAAACCATATATAACCAACACAACACTTTCGAGAAATCAGATTTAGCTACAAATTTTTGGCCTGTAAATAACAACAACTTACAAGTCGTTATGGAGCTGTAGCAGACTCCCTTGTTGAATGTAGAGAGGAATAGATAATCACATGGAAATTGGCCCAACAGAAATATCACAGCATGGATTAGATCCTGTAGGTGTCAAATCTAATTTGCAGATCACTGTTTGTTGTAGCAGCTATATATATCACTCCCAAAATGAAGTAGAAAGTCAAATATGAAGGATAAGTTCATATATATATATTCAGCAGTGAAGGAATGACTCCCCAAACCACACCAATCCAATCTGTGTCCTTCAATGTGATGCCATAACCCACTGAGTATTGACTCAGCTAGTACAGATAAATATGATCTCCAAATATCAGTCATCAATAAGAGATATCAGCGTCCTTCTTAGTTTTGGAGCAGCAATAATAAAGAATAAGTAATGATACCCAACATCCTCCCTTTGCTTGCATAGTTGTGGAGATGACAGTTCTTTCAACTCTATTTAATAACAATAATGGAATAGATGCAATTGCGCCCCTCAGGAAAGTATATTGTCTGCAAATATGTGGTGCGCCCCTCCCCTTGTATTACTGACTGCTGTATGTGTGAATGCGCCCTCCTGGTTACAGAGATCTGGAAATGACTGAGCTGTGGAATATCTCCCTAACTGGTGGGTCCCCTTCACCTATAGGTTTTACTTTTTTAAATTTTATGTTAGGTTTTAATTTGTAAATTTTAATATTTTAATTTTTTTTTTTTTTTTTAATTTTTTTTAATGTGCCAAAAAGGGGACGCGTGGAAGTCCCCGATTGGTCGAGGGACTTCGGGGAAGTCCCCGAAAAGTCCCCGATTTTTTGGGGTACGTTTAGGGGACGGCAAAAAAGTCCCCGAGTCCCCAATGGAGTCCCCGGCCATTTGGGGACGTTTCCGAGGAGTTCCCAAGTCCCCGGAACCCCGGAACGTAGGGAACGGGTGAAATTTTAGGGGGGACAGGTCCCCGTGCAACATAGCTCCTAACTTGTCTTGACTAGTCATCAACTGAATTTAAGGACCTAGTAGTTAACTGTCCTTGTCTAAATCATAACCGGAGTTCTAAAACACAACCAACTGTTACATTTAGTATTAAATAATGGTTAACTGACTGTGGTAGGTGAGAAAAACGCCCCACATGTGTGCAATTAATTAAAGTTTTAAACCATTATTTAACTGAATGTAGAGAGCTAGAACTGAATGTAACTGACTCCTAACTTGGCTTGACTAGTCATCAACTGAAGTTAACTGACCTTGGTTGGTTTCGGCACTCCCAGTTGCTTCCTAAATTGTAGGGATTGATCTAGGAGACTCCTAAACTTATGCAATCAAGTGCAATAAGTGGCAGTGAGCCTCAATTAGTGTTCCCCACACTTTGGTAACTGAAACATGTGCCCCTATTAGGTTAAGTTTAACCAATGGTGCCAATGACTATAAATAGACTGGATGGACTCCCGATTTAGACATATGACCAAATTTGGACAAGGGAGGATTAATAATCCTAACACCCTATACGTCTTTTAGCTTGCATTTCCCATTTATTTTCCATATTGTTTAAGTTTCTTTGGTGTGATAGGTACACAGGGGCGATAAGGTCACTGGCAGAAGCAGCACTTCATCAAAATCTTGCTCGGAAATCTTACTTAATCTCAAGAAAGGCATTCTTCATCCTCTAGGAGGTCATCAACAATGATTCAGGTACGTTTCTAAGGTAAGTTCTCCATCTTTTGATTTTCTCATGCATTGCCCATCACTGCTTTTACTGAAGAAAAAAAACCCTCTTTAGAAGTAGGAAAAATCACTGGATCAATTTGCACTGGGAATCTGCAAATTTGACAATCTGGGTTTTGTCGGCCATCCCTCAAACCCTGTTCTTTCTCCTGGGCATCAGTATTGGACTC
The DNA here is from genome assembly GCA_001517045.1 of Pseudotsuga menziesii. Taxonomy (NCBI): domain Eukaryota; kingdom Viridiplantae; phylum Streptophyta; class Pinopsida; order Pinales; family Pinaceae; genus Pseudotsuga; species Pseudotsuga menziesii. The sequence goes on along the minus strand of LPNX010234437.1, from coordinate 108,771 downwards.
CATTTCCCATCTCCAGGCACTGGTCACTTAGGAAGGTAGCGCCCCTCTTGGTTTGGCAGCCAGTTTCTCTGTGTTTTGTTCCGGTTTCACTTGGATCTCTCTCAGTTGTCAAATCCTTCATCCAAGTAAGTGTGCGGAAAGCCGTAATTATCGATATCAACCTGGTCCTGGAATTTCTCAATTATCTGCTTAAATCTCCTAGGGTCCCGGGTTTGATCATTTGAACCATCACACTAATCCTAGATCTAATTCAAATCTCCACAAGCCACCTGATTGTTTAACTTGAGTAACATTACCAACGTAATTAACCACCTCTACTCAAGTATCCTTAATTTGTGGCTTATTCCCTCAATCTAGGGTTTCAAGCACTCACCTTACGTATTCTCCATCAGGAGTTTGATCTGGTGATTTGCTTTACGTCTCTCCTTTCAAGATAGATATGGGTCTCCCCCATTGTCACTTGGGCTTCTCTAGTGGCATAAAGTGAAGGAAGTCTTAACCAACGTGACAACCATCCATCTGTTGGGAGTTAGGGTTTCCATAGGTCAGGCTTTAATTGCCTGACCCCTCTGCCATCCTATACAGGATTATTCAATTGAGGCAACTACAAGATCCGTGATAACATATTTGGTGCCGTTGCCGGGGAGGTAGAGGCTTACCTTGGCTCATTTTTATGTACCTTCGGTGTCTGTGAATGCTTTTACTGTTATATTCGTTCATATCACAATCCAGTTTTAAATCCAGTGATTGTATTTTCAATTATTTAATTATGCACAATCACTATATTGTTTGTATCTCTCCTGCGACATTAAATTTTCGGTGAACACGGCAATTCGTTCACCTGGTGACTCCACAACGCGGCTCCACTGAGAAGCGAACCCATCCCATAAATCACAATGAACTCAAATTTATTCCTCCAATACTTCAAGGAGATAAAGAAAAATCCAACCAAACTTAAAAAGCAACTTCTATCTCGCCTTGACTTCTCTGAAGTATATGGGGCACTTCATCCTATGTCAAAAAAATACATTGAAGGGTTTCCTCGTTTCTTTGCAAATTCAATCGAATCAATTGAAAGTCACTTGGATGTTTTTTTGTGTTATATGGAATCCCTGGGCGCAGAGCATGAAGATGTCTATATGCAAGCCCTAGGTGAATCCTTAGGAGGCAATGCCGATTTTTGGTTGTATACGTTAGCATCGGGATCCATCACTGGATACGACATGTTCATTGAGTTATTAAGAGAAGAATGGGGTAAAAACATTGATGAATCCATACAGCCAAATAATGATTGTATTGTTAAGGATCAATCTGATAAAGATGATTGGGATAACCAGAATGAGATAACTGATGATTTTCCTTATCAAATTAATTCCGCCTCTCTTGAACCAACAATGAATATGCCTTGGAATGACCCTTCGATTCAAGAGAATGATGTTGATCAAATGTTGACCCTTCGGGATTATGACCTTGGTACTGATATAGATGAGGAGCTTATTAGAATCTTATCATCATTACCTCAAGAAGGCACAGATAAAGAGGGAGAACAAAATGATTACTATCAGGACCCATCCATAGTTGATTCTCTCATCTGTAAGTCCATCGAAGATCCTCATTGCCTAATTGGCAATTATTCAGATTTTGATCATAACTTTGAAGAAGAAGAAAAATTTCAAAACAATGTGACTTCTTCCAAGAGCCAATCATGTCATCATTATAAGGTTGAAGAGAACACTTGTAAGGGTGATAAGAAAGCTGAAACTGAACTTATTGATGTTTTTCCTTATCTAATGAGTGATATTAATGAAGAGCTTAAAGAACAATCACGTGATGATGATACAGTTGTAAGTGAACTTTATCAAGCACATTGCAATGGGGGTCATTGTCCTAATGGTATTGATAGAATCCTTCATCCAATCCTTGACCAGGATATGTTGGTTCAGTGTGTGGATATTGACCTTGTCTTGAATCTTGAAATCATTCCTAGAATTGAATTGAAAGCTTTTCCCTCATCAAAATTCGAGATCAATTATTCCAAGTCTGGGAGAAAATTTTCAATCCACCCTCCCGTCCCAACTTTTCAAATCTTCTTGTATGGGTTTATGTTCTAATCAAGCGGTTACTTTGGAAATTTTTAGTCAGGAGTTTGAGCATTGTCACATAGTTGGAGAAAAAGCACTTCATGTCTCTTCTCATTCATCTTTAATGAATAATATTTTTCAATTTGTAAATCCGTCTTTTGGACGGCTGGCCGCTGGAGAAGGTGTATAAAGATCAATTTCATTTTTTATCCATTTTGGAACAACAAGAGGGGTTAATTTCAATCTTAATTTTATCACATTACAATTTATCCCTATTTGGTTTTTCCATTTTTCCTGGAATGAATAGAATTGAGTGTCCCACTCATGTGGTAGAGAGAACAAAGAATGGCCTAACGGAGTTGAATCATGGGTCATATTGTCTTTTTCCATCAAGGGTGAACTCACATTATTTTTATGATCCATTCGGGGCTTTGATGGATGAAGTTTGTAAAAATCAAGTCCATCCTTGGCATGATTTTATTCCACATTGTACACATCTTTCTTTGAATATCAAGTAGCAAATGGCTTTGATTTTCATTCACATTTTTTTCCAAATCATCTCTGATTTGTTATCTCATTAACTGCAAAGCCAGATCAATTGATCCGTTCAACAAGTGGTTGCATTGGATTTATGACTTTACTTGACACTTGTTTGATTGGTTAGAGTAGGGTAGGTAGGATTGAATAAGCTCTCCTAGCAGTAGTTGTGTTTTTTCTGGCTTGCATGTGTCTCGAATCTTTTCAGTCTTTGCATAATTCATTTCTGTCTTGAAGTTTTTAGAGTAAAATTTACTTTCAACATTTTATTTCCAGCACTATTTCTATCAGTTTATTTTCGCATATATTTTTTCCCATACATGTTGCTCTGGTATTTCCTGCTTCCATGTGTGCAGACAACGAATAATCTCTATAAAGGAAGCAAAAAGCTGGGAGTGTTGGATTATTTGTTGCTAATGGTGCTGCGGACCAGAGATTTCTGAGGTTCTCAAGCACTCTCTTCATTAGAGCACTTGTCCCAATTGGAGCCAGATGTTTTCACATATACATTTGCAGCTATGCTACCATGATGCAGCATACAGATTTATCTCTTATTCTATTCTGAGCTATTTTTCACATGGGGCTTTAGCATGGATCATTACAGCCTCGACCATTTCAGAGCCTTGTTTAGCAGAATTTCCTTGCCAGGACTGAGATTCATTGGTCCATTGAGATGATTTTAGTGATGACCTAGTTCATTTGAGCAGAGTAGCAAATCAGATTTGGTACACATTGGGGCCCTATCAGTTGGAGACATGTATATATGGTGAGATCAGGTATATGCTTCTATAGTTTGATTATGCTCTGTGATGTATATCAAACACCTATGCTTGTCTTGTTAGGATGATTATGGTGACCTATGCTCATATATGCATTAATACTTCAACTTGTGCTAAGACTAATCAAAGGATTTGATGTTGAAGACTATTGCTCATGCCATGCTTGTACAAATAGTAAACCTTAGTGCTTTGTTGGTTTCATGTGTCACTTGTCCTCGTCCATCCAGTTCATCCATGATTTATCTTTAACCAGTGACTTTAGCCTGATCAAGACTTATGAGATTGAAGATCGCTTTCCCCACTTTGATTCCTATGCATGATGGATCCCATGTTTTCTGTGTCTTGGATCTGAGTTATCCCGACGAGTGTCAGCTGAAACTTGAAGCAATGTGTCTACCATAATTACATGCATTATGTGCAAGATGGTGTCATGTTATTTTGTGTGGATGAGCATTGCCATGTTTAACATGTTGAATTTTAGCATTAGCATGAATACTTTTAAAATTTGCAGACTAACATAAACAAGTGACAAGTGCACTAGATCACATCAACACATTGAACACGAGGTTTTCACTGGGGAAACCTTTAAAGGACAAAAACCCCAAAAGCATTAGTAATTCATCTCGTAAATGAGATGACTGAGTTCTTCAAAAAATCCACAAACCCTAACTGGGTTTGTACCATCAATCCACAATTACAGAAGATAAACTTTTACATAGAAAAAATACCCAATTAAGGCTTTTTAACAAATTAAGGCTTGCTGCCCTAATCTTCTCTCTCCTGCCCAAAATTAACAGGCTGCCCGAATTCTTTCTTTGCCTACCTGGATCTATTTAGACCTGCCCAAATCTTCTTTCTGTAATGTTTCCCGTACCTACTGCCCCCGAAACTTGTTGGACAGGTCTGTGGGCTGCCCGGGCCCAACTGGGCCAGTCCATGGACTGCCCAAGGGTCCGATGCAGACCTAGCACCCTCTGGGCTAGTTCTACAGACTGCCCGAGGGTAGCCGACAGCCCTCATGGGCTAGCCTTAAGGCTGCCCGAGGATCTGCAAGAGGCCCCGAACCCGCTTGGGCTGGCCTGTTGGCTGCCCGAGGGTCTGCAAGAGGCCCCGAACCCTCTCGGGCTGGCCTGTTGGCTGCCCGAGGGTTCTGTGGGCTTTCGGCAGCCTTCACGGGCTGCTATTATGGGCTGCCCGAGACCCCAGAAGAAGGGTCGAGCCCTAGAAGGTGACTACCCTAGAAGGTGGCTGCCCGAGGTGAGAGAGAGGTTGTCAGTGATGGAGGGTGGCTGCCCGTGGAGAAGAAGAGCTGCCCGTGGAAGAAGAAATTGTTGTTGAAGAATTTAGGGTAAAACCCTAAGACAAAAATCTGATAAAAGAATGCAGTTGTTGAAACCCTAGCTTAGGGTTTATAAGAAAACAAGTGTGAACGCCCTAGCTAGACTCATCCATGCTAGGGCATCACATCAACCTTCCTTTTCTTCAATAACCTGTGAAATCTTCTGTTGGAGCAGCTTCACCTGTGAGAGTAAGAGTGTGTAATAATGAATTGGATTGATCTTCTTTTATATCGTTTGAGTCACCTGTAAGTGGACCAAAATTAGAAAGAACAAAATATTATTATTTTATTCTTTTCTCACTTTGACTTTTACATTTAATGGTACTAAAGGTCTTTTTGCACTTTCACTTTTACACCTTAGTGGTACTAAGGGTCCTTATGTATTTTTTACTTTTGCTTTAGCCTTCTTCAAGTGCCCTGTGGTCAATACAAGTGGTCAAGGTGGTCTTTTATCCCCACTCAAAGTACATCATCATAAACAGAGAGAATTACTAATGCTTTTCTCTCACACTCTGTGTGACACCAAGATTGGGTACTAAGGTGTCTTAACCAAGGGTAGCTAAGCCTTGGAGAAGATCGCAAAGCCCATTGATCGAGGGTCGGAGTGTCACACATGCCTAGACTAGGTCTAGGGCTTACAGTGTCTTCCTGGTAATAGACCAGGTGCCTCAGCCATAGGCTGCATAATATGACACTAGGTCAAATACTTGGTAACAGACCAAGCGCCTCCATTCTCCCGGAGAATGGCCCTCAGCGCCAGGCTGAGTCCCTAGTCCCGGACTAGGTAAATTCCTAGTAACTGACCAGGTGCCTCCATTCAAAAGAATGGCTACTCAGCTCTAGGCTGAGTCCCCCAGTGTTAGACTAGTTCCACATCCTGGTCCCGGACCAGACGTCACCATTCAACAGAACGGTCACTCAACTGAAGGTTGAGTCCCTCGGTGTTGGATTGGTTCCATATCGTGGTCCCGGACCAGATATCCCCATTCAATAGAATGGTTACTCAACTCTAGGTTGAGTCCACACCCTGGTCTCGGACCAGGTGTCTCCATTCTCCTAAGAGAATGGCTCTCGATGCTGCTCAGAAAAATCAGCATCACTGAGGTAACCTGTATCTATGTTCATAACTTACTTATTTTGATATTGTGAATCAAGTGCTAAAAGATTGTTAATAAGTTTATTATGATCTTGGTAGGAAAGGATTTTAGTTAATAAGTTTATTGGCTACTTCCTTTTCTTTTATGCATGCCTAGAGATCTAGATCAAACATGTTTTATAAGATTATATGCATGTTGTTCTAATCTCTTTGATTATGTATTAATCGAATCTCATAAGCATCTTGGAAAGCCATTGAATTAGCTGCAGGTTCCTAGCTTGGAGAGGGCGTTAATCTAGTTTGCTTCTTCACTTTCTCCAAACTTTTTCAAAGGCATAGTCCCTCGACATTCCACCGGAAAGCTCCACGGTTGATCATTCAGGCACCAAGCCACCTCTTTCACTCTTTCTCTCTTTTTTTTATCAATAATTCATTGGTTACTTGGCTCTTATATTTTAGATTTGTTGTTTTAAAGCTAGTATCTTTTCTAGATCTAAATATATAGGAGTTGCATGCATAGATTTAGTTTCATTTAAGAAAAGATCCAAGTCCTTTCTTTCTAAAAAACTAGATCTAGCAATAAAAAGTCTTTCATTTTTTATAAGTGGTTCTAAGTCACATCTAAAGCTTGTTTAAAGTGAATGGTCTTTCCTTTTTTAAAGATAAATCTTGCATCTAAGTGCACATTGCATTGGCTGCCCAATAGGCAAGCCAAGATCCCAAGGAAATCTTGCTTTCCTTGGTTAAATTTTTTGCATCTTTACATAGTTTTAACTTAGAAAATTTTACGATTTTTTTTTGCATTGTCCAAAAAAACTTTTAAAGTGTTTTTTGGGCACTTTATACTAATTAAAATGTGCTGTTTTTTAGCAGGTCCGTCCAAAAAGAGGAGGAGGTGCTGTCCGAAAAGCGATTTTTGGGCCATCTGGAGACCCCCAGGGGCTTCCCCCTCTTCCGTGTTAACTTTTGGACCTTTTTGTAAGCCCTTGGGTTCATCTTGTATAAGAACCAAGTGGTTTTTTATATCAAGTTGTAATCAAGTATAATTAAAAACAAATTTCCGTAGGCTCTTTCGAGCCCATTACCCATCCCCCCTGGGGGGATCCGCGTCGTTTTTCTTTTTTTGCATTTTTGTTTTTTTGCTTTAGTATTAGTTTATTCATTCATATGCAAGTACTGTACTTTGTTTTATATTATAAAATTGTTTACATATTTCAGTTTCTCAAAGTAAATTTACTACTTACCCCACGATTTCCCAAGTGACCCGAAAGGGGAAAGAGATTCGTGGTAGGTTAATTAGATAACCTTGTTTACTTTTTAGCACTTTAATTCTAATTTCAAGTACCAAAAAGAATTAATAAAATCAACCCTTCCTTGCTTTCCCGATCGTGGTTCACTTGAACCGAAAGAGATCCTTGGAGGTTCATTTTTTCTTTTAAGAAGAAAACCACTTATAAAAATCTTTAAAATCCTTTCGACTCTGTTGTGTATGCTTTGCACCGTTGCGGTTCGTCTGAACAGTTGGATGCATCAAAAGCAATGCGGGTGATTAGATTAATTAAGTTTTCACGCCCCAATTAACTTCCCAGGCGAAAATCCAACGCCTCGAATTAACTCGTTGCGGTGGCAAAATCCACAAAGGAAGCGGGAACAACTTGGTAGCAACCTCAAGACACCGTTAGGCTAAACCATTGTTGGTGTAGTGCTAAACACGTCTCAGAGACTGGAAACCAGCCCACATATTCCTTGTGGGGAGGCGCATCGGATAACAATTTTGGACATAGTCCTCATGCCTTCGGGTATATTTGGAGTCCCCTTTTCCCTTAATTTAATCAACTCATCCCCACATTAATCTAAAATTTGACCAAGAGCACTTCTAACATTTTCCCTTTCAAGCAATACAACAACATTTTCATCTATGGACTCTGTTACCTCTCAAAATGCATCAGCCCTTTTGAGCTTTCAAACAGTCCTTCTTTAAGGTGTCAACTACAATAATGAGTGGGCTTTTCTTTAAACTCTGACAGGGGTGTCTACGCAACAGGAAGGAAATAAATGGCAGGCAGGGTGCCAAGACCCCAAAACTGACATGTGGATGTCTTTCAAGAAACTTTCATGAGCATTTACATAATAAAGTCTCTCCGGAACCACTAGCTGCTGAGGAACTTCATTGCTTGAGGAGGACTTCTATTTACCCTATTTTTAGTGGGAACGAGCAAATTCATGCTGGAATTTCTGGGATGTAAATACAAGACATGGCAGAAAACAGAGGAAAAGAGCACGATGTATTGACAGTGATGAGCCTATGGAGAGTGAAGATATTAAAACAAATGTAGAAGATAGAAAACCAAGGAAAAGAACTCGGCATTTCAAAAATGGCAAGCAAATAGGAGGTGATGCTAACAGACTTGAAGGTAGACGTGCCAGGAAAAAACCATGGCGGATTATGAAGGAAATTATGGAAATAGCCCTTNAAAATATATATATATATATATATATATATATATATATATATATATATATTCAAGATACGTCAGCTCAAAAAGTGGATCATAGCTATGGACTCATTTTCTCCGACAGTCCCATGGAAGCAGTTAGAGTCAATAGCAGAAGATTGTTTTCATGTGACAGGTCAATCATCAAAGATCAGTTGGACTTTCAATACCATGAGCGGCTATTGCCAAACACCTTTGGCATTCCAAGTCTGTCTGATTTAACCATTGGTGTTGATAAACGTTTCCAGATATAGTTTGGAGCAGCTAATTGATCATGTTTGGCAATTGATTACAAGGAGTATCACATAACTGTCGAAGTATCCCGCTACCATGTTCGTGTCACAATTTCCTTTTGGCAGCCGAGCAGTTTCAAGGAGTTGCCGGCAGGTTTCAGTCCAGTGGCATCTAGCAGCCCAATCATTTAAAGACACAATCGATTTGCAAATACGTGGAGTCTAAAATTCTGTGAGAGTCAATTCATGGAGTTTCAAAGGTTTAGTTTTCATGAGGTATCCATTTATGGCACCATGGCAACCCAAGAACAATTTATGGCAAGCATGGATCTCTTCTAGAGGTCGCGATTCTGGTCGTACCCACCCACTAGTAGACTTGGAGCGCACTCATTCGTGGTCTCCCTTTCCGGTAGCTGAGTCGTGTAGCTCAAATGTGGTCTCCTGTTTTTTTACAAGACAAAGAGTTCATGGTTATGAGCTGAGTGCTCGAAAGTTGGTTTCCCTGTTTGGTAACGTGGCAACAGGAAGTGACAGTCTCGGTTAACTGTTTAAAGATGGCGACCAGTTCTATTTTGAGAAAACAGGTTGATTTGGAACCTGGGATCACTGGCCTGAGTCTATCCATTGATAGTCAAGCCGAAATTTTGGTATCTTTTCATTCATTTAGCTGCAGATTACACCATCGGGATCTCGATTTGCTAAAATTAGTTGCAAGTTCTGTGCTGATGAGAGAATAGTGATCAGTCAAATGCAGCAAAGAAATCTCACGATTTATGAGAACATTCTGTCAGCTATTGTTTGGGGGCACGTATAGCTTTTTGGATATCAAACTTTTAGTTAAAAGTAGGAGTTACATTAATTAAATATGATTGTCATGTCATAGTTTAGGGAGGAAAAAGTGGATCTAAATTTCATCCACTTTTTCTTTTTTATTATTATTTTATTAGTTTGGCTTTGAAAAAAGAGGAATAGCCTTTTTGGCCTATAAAGAGCATAGCTCTTTTATTGTAGAGGATGGAAAAAGTTGGGAGGATTCTTCCCATCAAGCTGAATAGAAAAGTCATGTGGGGTTTTTGGATACATATTGGGCATCTCTTTCATGGTTGCGTGTTTCATTATAAGCTGTAGAGTAAATCTAGCATAGAAGGCTATATTTTCGTCCATTGGGCAAGCATTTGCAGTTGTCAAGTTGTTTGTTGACGTTGTGTTTTCAAAAGATCTTAGGAGCAATAGAGAGTAGTCGGTTATACTTATATTCTCCTTGTCTTTGATTATGGAATGTACTAGTTTAATCTCACTTTTGTGAAACGCAAGGCCCCCTTGAGTCCTCTTTTGACTCCATTCTCCCTTCTGGTACTGACACTGGTCTTCCCTCGAGGACTTATCCTCCCTTCCTTCCCATCACTCAATCAAAATACATTTTTATTTACAACTGTTTCTCTAAGGCAGTCTCTTCAGTTCACCTTGCCCTTCGTTGCAACTGCCTTAGCGATCCTACCTTAGGGAAACCCCCCTTGAGTTGAAGAAGAGCCAACCTGAAGCGAGGAAGAGAGAGTGTGGTGACATTGGCTTCTCTCTTGAGAGTTGTCATCGAGCTAGTGTGCTTACTTTTTGGGCTTCAGCGCACGCATGCCAGTTTTGGGTGATAACAGACTCCATTTTGGCACTGATTCTTTACTTGATATAATCATATGTTCCCACATGCTTTACTTATCATATATTAATCTTTATGCTATGTGGTTTAATTCCGTTGCAATATCTTGTGTTATTTTTTGTTTATCAAACTCCTAAATAACTCATTCATCACCATCCCACTAATAAGCCTTAACAGCCTTAGCAAACTAATATGGTCTACCCCCCTTGGCTTCGTTAGGAGTTGACCTAAAAGGAGTAGTCAAGAATAAGGTGACAGCGTTGACTCGAGACTTGCCCCCAAGGACACACCGAGTGGCTTGAAGATTTCTGCCACGTTCCCCCCCCAGGTGTGTGAAAGGCAGCAACACCCCCAAGGTCGCACCCAATGGCTTGACGATTTCTACCACGTGACCCGAGGTGTGAATTAGGCGACAAGATATCTAACTTTTGCTAAGCATAAATGGAACCAAGTAACCGAGAAGAAAATTTGATTTTAAAAGAAGGAAAGAGAGGAAAAGAAGGAATAAGCCCAAGCTTTGAACTTATATAAAACTTGGAGATGTCTGCAAGAGAAAAATAACATTAGATCCAAAGTAAAGGTGTTGAAAGGGAAAGAAGATGGAATCGAGCTCCCTTCCCTTTTTCAAACTGGTGATCTGCACAGCGTAAAACATCTTACACAAGCGAGATTAAAAGTAGTATATCTCTATTAAAAGAAACCAAGAGAGAATTAGTACAACCAAATACGTCTTGCTACTCCTATATCTCCGATAACGAAATATAAATAAACAAGTCAAAGCTATGAATGTTTATCCTGCGTGCACAAAAAGGCCTTCCAAGCTAGATAAACTACAAACTTAATGAAAAAATGAAAGAAGCAGGCAAGATATCACCTAGCAACAGCACAACATTCACAGAAGATTATTGCACCAGATGGACCTCCAAAGTCTTCAAATTTTATTCAAAAGACAAAAACATTACAGAGTACGCCCAGCCTTTCGATCCTCAAATCCATCATGCCAAAAGAAGAGGAAAGCACTTGCTGTTATAGACTTTACAACCCAAGAGAGGGCGCACTACCAACAAGAGAGAACAATACATTAATCATGAGATGAGCGCGTTAGCTTTGAGTGAAGGCAAGTGAGCTTGGAGTTCAATGGAGTTGATTTGCATGAGGATGCACCACCTCTCCAATAGAGAGATGCGCCCTCACCAAAGTCTCACCAAACCATTCACTTGAAGCCACATAACCCACATGTGAGGAGCTCATGAGGGACGACGCACTCTAAACTCAAACTGATTCACTAACTTCCAAATCTTTCTCAAAGGTGACGCCTTGCTCCTTAGTTGAAGTCGCCCTCCACTAGAGACAACTTAGACACCTTTCCCTCAACTTGGAGTTTTCCTGCCACCTCATCCACCTACCCAAAGTTGATGCTAACCTCAAGGGATGAACTCTCCTTCACTACTAAGAGCCAATGAAACTGATTTGGAGTCAATTGGACAATATTCCACTGATTTAAGAAATTTGGGATTTTTCTCCATTTATTATTTTTTTCTATTTTTTAATTGATATTTTTTATTTTTTGAAGATTTTTGACTAAGTTGTAAGCCTTTGGATCCCAGATACAAGGACCAAAGAGAATTCTTCTTTAAGCATCTTGTAACCACTTAATAAAGATTCTGAGTAAGGCTCTACAGAGCCCACTCCCCATTCCCCCAGGGGGGATCTATGTCAGTGTCGTTTTTTAGTGTTTTGCCTTTTTAGTTTAGTTTCTTTTTGCAAAGTAGTATAATTTGATCAGTGCATTTGTTATATCTTTATTTGATAATAAAAAAATACAAATAGTAATCCCACGACTTCCCGAGTTACCCGAAAGGGGAAAGAGATGCGTGGTAGACTTAATTAGAAAACTATTGAATATTTAGTTCCTCATGCTATTTTTTACTTCTAGTTTAAAATTAACCCCTCCTTGCTTTCCTGATTGAGGTTCACTTGAACCGAAAGAGACTCTTGGAGGTATTTTTCTTTTTTTTAACAAGCAAACACAGTCCTTTAAAATCCTTAAAATTAACAAGACTCTGTTGTGTATGCTCTGCACCGCTACGGTTTGACCGAACAGTTGGCTTCACCAAAAGCAATGAGGGTGGCTAGTTAAGACAGGTTCACATTTGAATTAACCTCCTAAGGCAAAAATCCAACGAGTTGAATTAATCCGTTGCAGGGAAAGTTCACAGAGGACGCGGGAACAACTGGATAGCGACCTTGGGATACCATTAGGTTACGCCCTTGTTGGTGTAGTGTTGGACACATCCCAGAGACTCTGATCCAGCCCACATATTCTTCGCGTGAAACCACATCGGATAAGGGTTTTGGACATACTCCGCATACCGTCAGGTATATTTGGAGTTCCCTTCCCCCCAATCTAATTCACTCATTTTCACATCTTAAAATAAAATTACCAAGAGCACTTGCAAAACATATCTTCTAGCACTTTCAGCATTCATATCTTCATTGGTGACTCCATTTAAAGCACTGGTCTGTTGTTTTTTGTATCTCTATTGAGTATCTGAACTCTGGTGTAGATTAAACAATTGTGTTACCAATATTTTTATCTTATATGTTGTTGTGCTCTTTATTTTGATGTTATCTCAAAACTATTTGCAAGCATCTTGTTACATTTTTCAAAACTCCTAAATAAACTCACTCAATCATAAATCACCACACTAAGCCTTAACAGCCTTAGTAACTAATAGGGTCTGCCCCCTGGCTTCGATTAGGAGTTGGCCTAAACAGAGGAGTCAAGAACAAGGGAACAACCTTGACTTGAGACTTTCCCACAAGGACACACCGAGTGGCTTGAAGATTTTTTCCACATTCCCCCCAGGGGTGTTNTAAACAGAGGAGTCAAGAACAAGGGAACAACCTTGACTTGAGACTTTCCCACAAGGACACACCGAGTGGCTTGAAGATTTTTTCCACATTCCCCCCAGGTGTGTTAAAAGCGATAAGAAGTCCAAATAACTATATTAGGACTTTGACAACCCCAAAAGTATCTTCGATCTAATAAAAAGTTCTATTTGGACATTCCCCTTGAAGAAGGGACAATTGGTCTAACTCCTCTTTTGTAGAAAAGAGACTAGCTAAGAAGGGTTCCATGTTTGGGGGATCTATTGGACAAAGAAGCACATAAGTGGTTAATTTGGAGAACTTCAACCATTCTCAAAGATTATAGGTTGCTAACATGCGAGCCTTCACAAAGATTTATATGATCATTCCTAACTCTGGCTTGTATAAGAAGAATTTGGATGCTCCAGGACCCAATATGGAAGGATTAGAAGTGGTCCTATTGGAAACCCTTTATGGACTATAGAACTAAAGAGTTGTATTATAAGATTCGACCAAATCAGCCACTTGCAAATCTGGTTTAAAAAGTGGGAGATAATGAATTCAAATAACTTACTAGTTCTTAAAATGTTTGGAAATATCGCTCGTCCTTTACGATTAGTGTGCTTGGATGGTCAATGCTTAATAAATGCTTAGCGGTTAAAGATAGGTTCCACCAATAAGGCCCAACGTATGATTGTATGATTTTTCGCAAAGCAACGATGGTTAAACAAGTGTTTTGGAGCATTGTGAGAGTCTTTTGGTAATGGGTTGCCATTGAGTTCACCCTCGTTTTTGTTGCCCCTTCCATTTGGAAGAAGTTTTTTCGAAGATGGATGGATGGTCAAACAATCTAGAAGAAGGGTTTTGAGAGCCATCATGAAAAAGGTGATGTCCTACAACTTTTTATGGGGATGTTACCCCCTTTCCTTTGGGTGAGTAGTTGGAAGCAAAATTTTCAACTAGAATTGTTATGTTCAAATGAGATGTAGACTCTTGAGATTGGAGCCAAGGAAGATATCTTAGCTACCCTTGCCTATGTAGAGATGTAATATCCCAAACTGATATTCTACTGTTCTTGCTACTAGGTTGTTTGTTCATATACTCAAAATTGTGCAAAATACTGAAATAAACATGCATGCAAAGGTGTCGTGCCAAGTGGCCCTAAAATATAGCTAAACTGGAGAGATTATAGGGCTACGACTTTAGGAGAAATATTTACACATACCACTGATAAATAAGTCGATAGTGCACCAGAGATAAGATGCATGCAAAGTGTGTCGGAATGTAGTGTTGCTCTCCTCAGTTTGACGCCTAGCTACATGTGTGCCCTGTTCAGGAAGATATTGACGTTTTTGGAGGAGGAGGTGTCTGATGCTGCTGAAACCTTGTTGGGATGTTGGTTTGCACCTATCGGAGAGACTGGTGGTCACATGCAGAAGTTTTCCCTTCCCTAAGGCACCTAGCGAATTGAACTAGTTGTTTGGGGCCTACGTCCCCTTCACCCACGTTTTTGTTGTTAGCTGCTCCAGTTGTGCAAACAGGAAGCTGATAATCAACCAATGTCGGGCAATGAGCCTGCCGAGAAATATGAAGCTGACATGCGGGGGAAAAACTGAGCTTTAGGATCCCAGTGAATTCTTCTGGGGGTTTCCAGCTATTCCCCGACTGTAAAACGTGAACCTGCAAATAAATCTTCTGTGTGTGTTGGGTCACTGAATACAGAAGAATATGATGAATGTCGATGGTAGACCTGGATGGCCTACCCTGAAAGAGATTAGGGCAAATAGATTTCACTGTCGAAACCCTTGTTAGCTGAAGACTCCGTTTTCAACCCCAACTGTTGCTGCTGCTGCTGCTCCAAAACCCGAAATCAACAATAATAATCATAGATGTCTTCTTTAGTCCAATAACCCTTCTTAAATAGATTAGCATGTACTTTTAGGATTTGCATGCCATTTTTAGGGTTTACGCGTCACTTTTGCATGCATGCAATTCTAATTTCATGTTGACTTTAAGCCTAAAGAAATAAGGCTTTCTTTACTATACTGATGAATTAATACTGAACGAATGCCCTGTTATGTTCTCACTTCTAAGTATCAAATGTCCTCAATCAATTCCCTTTTATGCAGTACCCGCTCGAACCTATGGGAATTAAGTAGGTTAGCGGGTGTTTTCGTGCTTAATTAGAAGACATTACAAGAGAGGAGTAATCTGTATAATCATAGTTGGGCTCAATGATATATGATTCTTGATTTATTCTTTATTGTTCAGCAATGAAATATAGGATGCAACTCCAAAAACAAGGAGAAAATAATGGAACTGGGCTATGCATTTGACACTTCTCCGTAGTCCAGAATGAACCATTCAGTCTGTGTGTCCAAAGACTTCTTTCATAATGTGGTTATGGACATCTGCAACCAAGTCTACCAGTGGAACTGTAATGATTGCCTATGGGAAAATCAGCTTGAATCTATTGAAATCTAAGATTCGAAGAATTCAGGAGTCCTATTCTAAAAAGATAAATAAGCAACATAAAAGAAATCAACGGACTGTGTATAGAAGGATCTGTCCGAAGTATGGACAGACATAAAGCTACTGAAAAACAGAAAAGCAGAACCAAAGCCCCCTTCAAGAAGCTATATGGCATGGAAACCACAATGAATGCAGACATGGATGATACCAATGACTAGAAAGCACTTACACCTACCACAAGCCCCAAATTTTGTTCTTAACATTCTCAAGTTTTTCATTTATGGCTCTCCTTTCTAAAGCCATTATTTCATGGTAGATTATCAATGTTTGTATTCTAACAGGATATCCTTTGTTTAGTAATGCTAAAGTTTTCAAAATGTACACTTTGGATTATAAGAGAGTTGACTGGATTTCATTTTTATTTTGTCTTTCTGAAATGTCACTACCCATGGTTATAGGCTATAGCTGAGGCAATTTGTCATACTTTGTAACTTGATATAATTTCTTGTTCTGTTTAAAAAACAATCAGAGCGAGGCCTTTTGAATAAGCAAGTTAAATATTAATGCACCTAATGGACAAAAAGGAATCCAAACCAATTGGAGTAAGACCTTGTTTCTTGATATCTAAAAGTATACCTAGAAGTGCATTTCAGTGAAAGTAATCGAAGTAAAAAGTAAGAAATTCTATTTTGATAAACATTAGCAGTAAAAGGAGCGAAAAAAGAGTCTCAAGTTGCTTCCTATTGAAGAAACCATCTCATTTTCAAATATCATGTAAGATTGGGTCATATAATTAATTAATAATAACCAATGAAACACTGATTTGGCATTTCTGATATGCTTGTGTGGCTTTGCAGTAACTGAACCTAGCATTTTGGTCAAAATAGATGAATTTCAATTGTCTGATTGTCAAATCAATAACACAAAGGTATAGGCTGGTGCTTACATTTTCAGTTATTTTAAAAACAAAAGAGCATATTTATGGTAAGAATACACATTAGGCAATGGGGTGGTTGCATAAAATAATTATTTTATTGATACAAATGGTTCATTCAAAAGAAAATAGATAAACATTATCTGAACTACAGAGATGCCACTTACCTAAAGATACAATGGTAAAAGATATAATGGTTCCAACTGCACCAAATAAGAGAATGGTAGCAAAGTTGCGAAAAAATTGTTTCTTCTTCACCTGAAATCTGAACAATGGAATTTCAAGTTATAGAGAAAGCTACAGATTGCCATTTCACATCTTCCCAAACTATTACATCCAATAAATTCACTCAATACAAAAAAAAATCAAACTGTATCCTTGGTAACAGATAAGGTATAAAAATATGTGTTAATAGCAGATAGAAGCATCATGATAATCTACTGGTAACCTAAAAACATGAGAGTGTGTATATTTGCAGGGGAAAAGATAAGATAAGAGAAAATAAGATATGTTATTAATGTCCAACAAATGACCAGAAAAGTAGGTCAATGGGACTAAAAGGATACAATCAGTATAAGTACAATGTGGGAGTGCAAATGTGAGAGAGAACAAGTTAGAATGCTCAGCAAGGAAAGACTTTTGGAAAAACAAAAAGATCTATCTTAAATTCCCTGAGGCTTACTTCTAACCACCCTAACAGTTGTACTAGAGTGTTTTTTCCTTGTTAATTATATGTTGCTTTTCAGCAACATAATTTTTAAGCTTTTCACTCAAACCTCCAAAGCTGGATTATTCGCATTGGTGGTTAAGCCTTTGGATGTTATTAAAGTCTATGTGTCTATGTATATTACCATGCTAGTTAACATTATTGAGTCATATGAACATGTACAAGGTCCCCCATAACTTTTTTTTTATTTTTTGCAAATAAAAAAATTTCCCGTAAAACCTTAGTTGCACGAAACGGGGAAACGTCTAGAAGTTTCCAAAACAGGGATGGCAGGAAACGCAGCCCTCCAAAAATTGAAACGTTGGGGGAAATGTCGTATATATAAATATATATTTATATATATAAAAAACACATTATCTTGCAAGAAAAAAATAGTGGCACACATAAAAGACATTTTAGAAGGAAAACCATGACTATATCATCGATTACATATACAACCGTGTATCTTTTTAAAAATGGAAAAAACAAACAATTTTTTAGCGCATTTGAGGGACCTGTAGCCCTCTTGGCTTCCTATACAGGCAAACGAAAAGAAGAATTGATGCCCAAACGCCACCTACACGGGCCGAAACGTTGTCAAAACGCCAACAGCCGTACCATACGACGTTTCGCAAGGCAAACGAAAGGAAGAATTGATGCCCAAACGCCACCTACACGGGCCGAAACGTTGTCAAAATGCCAACAGCCGTACCGTACGACGTTTCGCAATTCCGAAACGTCGTACGATATGGCTGGTNATTGATGCCCAAACGCCACCTACACGGGCCGAAACGTTGTCAAAATGCCAACAGCCGTACCGTACGACGTTTCGCAATTCCGAAACGTCGTACGATATGGCTGTTGGCGTTTCGTACCCATTTCAGCATTTCGGGAAGTTTTTGGTAGTGGTGCACCTATTACCTAGGCGTTTCCTGCAACATAGCGTAAAACGGTTCAATTTTTTAATGTTTTAATTATAAAAATGTAAAATGTCATAAAAGTGTGGCTTAGAGGGCAAATTTTCCATGGGCATGCTTGTTTTCTAACTCAAAGCACCCACTATCCCCAAAACCCACTTTTGAGAGTATTTGAGTGATTATTTATCACTTAAATTAATTTTCTCTCAAAAAAGGAAAAAAATACATAATAACTGGGAAAAATCACAAATTCTATGATTCAGGCAACATGTCTGGTACATGTTTCAGTCATCCGAAGTGGTGGAAATCTAGTCTGGAGTTCAAGGCGAGTTAAGAAAGGAGCCAAGCTCTTGATTCGGCATGAGATTAATGAGATTAAAGATATTTATTAGAAGAGGGCAAATTCATTCAAACAAGGGCGATTTTCTTGAGTGGGAGGTGTTCACCATTGTAGTGGGGGCGTTTTTTTCGATGGGAATCAACCCCAATCAGCTCTGGGCACTCTCAATCAACCTCAGTTAACTCAAATTCGCCCCCCTTTCACTCAATCTCTTCTACACTTGGCAAATTCACCACATTGGGGTTTTGTGCTCTCTTTTCCTATTTAAGTATCATTGGACCTCTCATTTTCTCATGATCAAAGGATCGAACGGATGCTTACTTTTGTATTGTACTTGTAGTATCATTGGGAATAATGAAAAGGATTTGGAGGTCTTGTACCGGCTAAGTCATACTTAGTTGGACTTCAAGTGAGCTGGCAAAGTTTGAACAAGGTTACTTGTTCATGATCAGAGTTCAGAGGTTCATCAAGCCTTCTAGGCCCCTTTTTTATTTTTTGTACCGCATGTTCATACCCCCTAGGGGGAGTTGTAATAAAGTGTGCTAGCATGATGATTTTATAAAAAGTTGGGATTTCTAAGACGTAAACATCAATCCAATCATTCCAAGGTGTTTTTTCCCTTGTCAATTATGCAATGTTGAATAAGCGATGTATAATTTTCGAGTTTTTCACCGCTCCTCCAAAGCTGGAATGGTCGTCTTGGTGGTTAGGCCTTAGGAGCTTATTACAACTCACATATTAATGAATATGAGCGTGCTAGGCATTAATTTTGAGTCGTATGGACATGTGCTAGGTCCCCCTAGGTTTTTGTGCATTTCTGAGAAAATATTTTTTCCCGTAAAATTAGGCCATTTTTAATGGTTTAATTGAAAAACTTCAAAGTGTAATAAAAGATGGGTCTAGAGTCCGTTTTTGGCGTGGGGATGCTCGGTTTCATACTCAGAAGCATCCTCTTTACCCCAGAGACCATGTTTCATATGTTTCGGGCGGCTAAAACATCCTGTCGATCATTATTTAGCTAATGGAACATCAAATTGGCATTTTAATTCTAAAGGTGCAACAATTTGGCACTAAAGTCAAATTTCTAAAAAGTAAAAAAACAAATAATAAATAGTGGAAATGACATGGCATGTGGGTCCTCATGGTTAGCACCCCTTCTCCAAACATGAAGGCATCAAAACTTTGGGTAAATTTTAAAGGAGTGGCGAATATGTGGAGGAGATGACGTCAACTACATGACATTCATGTAAATGTTTCTCACTCCCCCAACCATGTTTCAACCACCATTTTCATCAGTGTTTAATGCCCAACCCAATTTACTCTCAGCTACAAATTAAGTCATTTCTCATAAACAATTTATGACTGAAACACAAGAAGAATTTTTACTACTTTTAATGAGCAGCAATTAAAAACACATTCACATAAAAAATCAGACTCATAAATTTTTGGTTAAATGACCCAAGCAAAACCCCAACCTCTGGGGAAAACCTATTCTAGAGAGAAATTTATTTTCTACAATAAAATGAAAGTACAGCAAAAACAGAGATAAACTTATCTCAACCACAGTGCTCAGCAAATTGACTGAATTCAGAAATTTTACAGTCAAAATTTCTGCCAACTCGCTACCTCTAAAATTGTGCCAAACTGACTGTACGGACAATGCATATGCCTTGAATTCCGTGCCCAAAAGCTGCCTCAAAATTTGTGCCTAGAATTTGCCTCAAGATGCGTGTTGTACAGAAAATTGTTCAATCTTGTCGTACGGTCTTAGGAATCGTTCCCTCTTCTCTTCTCTCTCTGCCTGCAAATTTTCTCCTTCTGTGCTCTCCAACTCTCATGGAAAAATTCAAAATGAGACTCTAATGCCTTCCCTTGCCTTTTTGGTGACTAAGTGAGGGAGCTGAATGGTCAACTAATCCAAGGGCCCAAAATGAATTAAATGGATGGATGAGATTAAATGCACTTTTAATTCTCTCCAAAATTAATTTTACTCACCTCACCTAAATTTATCAAAAAGTCACTTTATTCTCTAAAGTGAAAATTAAAAACTCTATCTCAAGTTATTAATTTCAAGGGTCACTTTAATTTTCCCATTTTTATGACTTAGGCAAAAGTCACTAGGGGAACACTTTCCTAGGTACAAAAATCAACAATTCATGCCAACCCAATCGAGGCTGCAATTGCTTATTAGGTGGACCCCTCATCATGTGTTGAGATTTTGAAACCTTGGATAAATTATAATGTAATGTATTGAAGGGGGAAGAAGATATGCATGAGTTTGGTGGAGGACTCACACGTGAGAAGATTGGCGCCAACCTCATGGAGATTCGCGAGTGTGTTGGCGCATGATGGATGGATGGATGGGTGAGTTGGGTGAGAGAGGTGTCATCTACCTCTCCAGTCCCACTACACTTTAACTTAGATCAAATCAATTCAACTCGACTCCCTCTGCCAGTGTAGGTAGCACCCCCCTAGGTCTCTCTTGGTTATCTAACCGAGGCAATTCTCCTTCTTTCAACATGAATGGTGAAACCTCTACTCCTGTGTATTTGCTTTGTAATATTTTTTCTGATTAATGAAAGAAGGCTTTGGAGGTCCATCTTGTGTCTTTGTCAGCTGGATGTTCATGGTTTCATGTGCTTACTGAGGTAACCGTGTTAGTTTTTCTAATTTAATTTACTTAGGATCTTTATCTGAAAGAATAACAAGCACAACAATACATCAAAGGTACATAAGATACACAAGACACAAAGATTTTCATCGGGGAAACCATAAAGGAGAAAAACCCACAAACTTCCTCAGAATAGTTCTGTCACAAAGATAAGATGACAAGATAAAATAACCCAAGAACAATATCTCTGCAGCAGCTCTTTGTCCCTCCTCTTCCTCTCTCTCCTAAAGTGCACATGAGAGAGCAAGTGAAGTGTGTGTAGAATGAGGAGGGCGCCTCTCTATTTATATTATTCCGTTGAGTTAGTTAACTCAATCACTAGGTTGCCCAGGTTACTTGTGGGGCCGACCTACCTAAGAATACACATAAATACATTTTACTTTATTTAACCTGGGGACTATTGCCCCGACTTACAATCGAGGGTTTACCTCAGTGACCATACACAATGATGACATCTCGTAAAGGGGTAACACACATCCCCAATGGGGGTACAACAACATACAATGATAATATACATCAGAATATATTCCGAAGTTACAAATACAACAACACTCCCTCTTAACTAGGAAGGTATTCTCTCGCCATAGTCATCAACACATCTGGTCATCGTCACTAAGTCATCATCATCGTTGCTACCATTGTTCTCATCTTACCCAATCTGTCACATCTATCCGTCATAGGAAGTTTCTACAGAGCCAGCCCTTTTTCATGTTGGATGTAGGCCTAAACCTCATCTAGGTCTTTAAGTCATCAAGTAGGTATAGATCAGGACTTATTACATTGCCTCTGCAAAACCTAAAGGAGCATCCCAGGACTGATTATATGCCTCTGCAAAACCTGAAAGACATATTCCCTCTTCATTCTCTACAAGTGGTTCTATGCTTGATACATACTTCTAGTGGGTTTGGTCAATAGAGTATGTCATGTCATAGTCTATTCTTTCTGAGGCAAATCACGAACCTTGCTTTGTACACTTGTTCTTGCAGATCCATATGGAAGATACTACGGACTTCCCTTTAGGTCTCGAAACCATATCGTAGACATCATTCCCTATGATCAACTGTTACTCTTTGATCATAGCTTCTTTCATAGCTGGAAAGGTTAGCATCAATGATGTCACCTAACTGTGTTACACAACTAGAGTGTGTCTGAGGCCTCTTACTTTGGTTTGGAAGTCTCGCCATTCTTTTCTCCATCTTGAGTTATATCTCGTACCCATGGTGGTCTTCATCCTTCGAGGTGGATCTACCACTCTCTGGAGCTCTTTCTTCCGTCACAGTGTCTCTAACCCTGGGAGCTTCAGATTCATGTTTATTGGAGTGAATCTTGAATTGTCATCACTTGTTCTTCGGAACAAGTCTCATCCTTCTTTTCTTGTAGGCGGTTGTACAAGACCTTTCCTATAAGTCAAATGCACAAGTTGCATGGTTAGAACCATTTCATAGAACATATGCATAACGACGCATCATTCAACTGTTTCGCCAATACAACATTCATCCATATCTCACATAAACTTTCTAGATGACATCATTGAGATTGTGCACTAATCCAATATGTCAGCGAGGAGGTTTCATTCTAGATAAGTAGTAATGGAGAGGTGTATAGCACCATGAGCTACTTACCCATCACATGCATACTGTCATTAATGCAAACATTCTATCATGCATAACACATCAATTGAATATAAAACAATATCATGAAATGACAATTGAATACTTATCTTTTATTTGTTTCGTGGGTAGACTCCTTCTTGATCCTTCTGCTTCATCATCTTCTTCATTCATGACATCATCATTTCTTATCCAAATGATAAGATGGATAAGAGGTTCTTCAAGAATTGAGTTCTTCATATTCCTCATCGCTTGAGGGATCTTCTTTGAATTGTGAGCGCTTGATCTTTAGTTGCTCCCATCATCTCTTCTCTTATTATGAGTCGAGTTTCTTCTTGTGTAAGGCTTTAGCCTCATCTCCCTTTGGAACTGGAACCTCTCCGCTTATGTAGGTGTCCAATTCATTTTCTTCAAGAACTAGTGAAATCCTATGCTTCCATGCTCGGAAGTTTTTCAACTTTACCAAGCTTGTCATCAAGCTGGGGTGCTAGGTCATTTTGAAATGAGAAACTCAAATGTAAATGGCAAAAGATTAGATCTTACCGGTTTGAGGTGTTCGTCCTGGTTCTAGATCTAGCTGATCTAGGGTTTGTCAGAGAAACCCTAATTTTTAAAACTTGGAATCTTTCAGATCTGATTGAATAGAAAGATGTGCCTCCTGAAGGCAAGCTGAGCAGCATATTCATTTCCCAAAACTATGATCAGAATTGCAAAATATCTGATGCCCTAGTTTTCTTCAGTTTCTTTTGCAAAATGCCTGATATTGTTTCTACGGCATCTCTGAAATTACTACTCCTCTGTGTTTGAAATTTCGTACTAAGGTAGCCTCGCATTTCCTCTTTCCAACACCGCAGGTTAGAGCAGAATTTGTTTTACCAATTGGAACTTATGTGAGTTTTCCCAAGGTGGCTCATTTCAGGACTGTTCAGAATAGCGAAGTTGTACAGATTTCCACGTGTCACTGTTTCATATTCGGGGTCTGAAACTTGTACCATAGAAAGTACAGTCCGTGCCCTTTCTAGAACATCTTGCGAAATTTCATTTGGACCTTCGTAGCCCGAGATATAACAATTCTCCCCAGGTGTCCTGTTTAGGGATGAATCCTAGGAGAGGCTGGAACCCTAACTTGGAGGAATCATACCTCCTAGAATATAGCAAATCTGAGTCTGAAACTTGGACACAGTGTACATAGAGAATTTATCTTCGACCTCTGAAAGTTTAGGCACCTGAGCCTTCTCCAATCTCGAGATATAGCGAATCTACCAAAACTATCAGTTTCAGTATTTTAGGGTTTTTAGGCCCGGGGTCAAACTAGGGTTTGACTTTCCTGGAGTTTCACCCAACCAAAAATCTCGACCCAGGTCTCTAAACTTCAATTTTGATGAGGAGAGATCCTATGCCGGGCTCACTCAAAAATTCCTCTTCTGAAAAAAAACCTTAATTTCCCGCAGCAAAAACTGAAAATGCCCGGAATCAAATTATGTTTCGACAGAAAGATGCGCCCTTCAATGGAGAGTCGGCCTAGCCTTCTTTTGCTGATGGATTGTGGAGAGAGACTCAAAAATTAAGAATCCCTAGCATCTGCAGCTGCACAGTGTCTTCTTTCAGGGTGACTCTGATACCATGTTGAATTTTTAAAGGTTATATTAGATCTTAAAACATTTAGCATCGTAACATCATAACCATAAGCCAAAAGATCACTAAAAGATAGACAAGCACAACCACACAAAAAAACACAAAGACTTATCCTGGGAAAACCCTAATGGGAAAAACCCAGCAAAAGCTTCCTCAATATAGATGCCCCAAAAAGATAAAAGGTAAAACCCAAAAGACTAATCCTCCTTCTTCTCCAGCCGCAGCTCTTTCTCTCTCTCTCTCTTGCACTATACAAGTGAGTGTGTGTGTTCCAAATGAGGAGCGCCACACCTCTATTTATATTTTTTCATTCACTTAATAATTAATTCAGTTATGTAGGTTCGAGTAATCCTAATTTAATCTTGTAGGCTCGAGTAACCACAACTAGGGTATTAATGACCCGACTTACAATTGGAGGGGACTTCCTCATGACTCTTATTAGTTCTCCCGATTAGAAACATCGGGGTATAAAGAAATACAAGTGATTCTCTCGGTAGGACCATCGGGGACCACAAAAAAATACATATAGAATATTCTTCGAAGTTACAATATTTCAACACACTCAAAGTAGATGCCACTTTGTACCGTCAATTAGTTGGTAGCTTTTTCTATTTGACTCATACCCATCCTGATATTTCCTTCGTTGTTGGTCTTGTTTCCTGGTATATGCAAACAC
The DNA here is from genome assembly GCA_001517045.1 of Pseudotsuga menziesii. Taxonomy (NCBI): domain Eukaryota; kingdom Viridiplantae; phylum Streptophyta; class Pinopsida; order Pinales; family Pinaceae; genus Pseudotsuga; species Pseudotsuga menziesii. The sequence continues at coordinate 83,725 of LPNX010234437.1, read as the reverse complement.
CCCATGAAATCCATTGGAAAGCAACAAAAAGGGTACCTCAGTATATCTTGGGTACAATACTGTTCAAGGGGGACGCCTTTATTGGTTGGTTTCACTAATTCCAATTGGGTTGGCAACCCTAATGATTAGAAGTCTACTACAAGTTATGTTTTCAATCTTGGTTTCAAACTTGTCACAAGCTCTTCTTCTTTCTTCAACGAAAGCAAAATATCGAGCCATGCAAGTCAAGATGCCTTCTGGCTTCGACGGATCATTTCAGAGTTTGGATTCCAACAGCAACCTCCGACCACACTCTGATGTGACAAAGCAAACACATTAAGCTATACATGCACTTCAATAGAAAGCTTATTCAGGATTGCATTCTCGAATTGCTCTTTTGCCCTACATATGATCAAGCTGCAAAATTTTCACAAAGTCTCTTACATAAGTGAAGGTTTCCAAACTTTGATCTATGTTGGGAGTTCGAAAAGTTGTCATTAAGGGGGAATAAGCTCTAATGACTCCATCCTTCTCCTATTGTGTCACATTTGTAATACCTTCAATCATATCCCAATTGTTCTTGAGGGTGAATGTTAGGATATTTAAATAATGAAGAGCTAGTTAAGATCAACTTGGTATAATGTGTTTTTAGGTAACATGCATTTCTTTAGTATGAATTTGTAATTACGTAATCCAACGGTCACGATATCTTCTAAACATAAAGTGATCCGACGGTTCATCTTCTCCTCGATATTAATGGCTATATTGATTCATGACTTAACACCCGATTGGTTTATGATCTCTATTAAATAGCATCTCTATTTAATAGCAGGGAGAGCCATTTGTTCATGGTCGAATGTGAGAAACTCATATGTAAAATATTTTTCTTTTCCATTAATATATTGTTTCAAGTGGCCACGTTGGCTAGTGTCATGGATTGTTTCAATGTTTCCCTCCCTGAGGATTTTAACCACATAACACATTGTTGTGTCAATCTTTGATCTATTTGTGTGAACAGTTGCTTAAGATGTTCGAGCTATGTGAAAATATCATGTTTTATTAAACATGAATATCTTAAACTAGCTTTAAAATAGCCTCTGACAACAGGTCCAATAAAAACAAAAAAAATTGAGCCATTCTAACTCAAACAGAGATCTTTTATTGCTATTTGATGACCATTTCAGAAATTCTGATCTCCAACTGTTAGGGGACAGTTTATATTGTTCAGATAGTATGGCATGGTTTACTATGGTTGTATAAGATTCCAGACTCCTAAACAAGAATTGCTGCATAGATGAAAAGCTTGGAAGTTGAAAGCATTTTTCATCCACAAATGCCCGCTGGTAATTTACACCAAAAGACTAGGAGGGATAAGATAATTTTATTAGTTTCAAACAAATGACCAGAAAGAGGTGGTCAACGGGACTAAGACTATCCTATTCAACGTTTCCATTCGAAACAATGATCAGAAAAATAGTCCCCAAGAAAACAGCAATTGGTACACGATCTATGGAACTCGTGGTGAAGCATTCCCGTTCTTCTGATCCTAATTACTTTCCAACTAGACCAAACTTTAAAAAAAATATAACATTTATGCTGTTCTATGGTCTACAGTTTTATTCTTGCATTGGGACAAAACTGTAATATCTGAGCCAGTGATACCTAAACAGCAGGGAGAGGATGCTCATATTATGCTATTAGAAGCGATCTTATACAATTATGTCACTAGTCAGATGAAAATATTTCGTAGCATCAAAATCATCATGCTTCTCCTCACATACCATGGGACATAGTGATTTAGAATTGAAGTAAGGACTAGTTCATACAAAAATGATGTTTGTTTTTAGAACGTACCCGGCATTGAATATTATAGGTGGAAGGAGATAGATGAAGAAGAGCTCTTCGTTGAATACCAGAATATGAGAATTTTTTCCTCTGGTGATTAACAACACGACCACTCCGGCGAATAGACCCTGTGCCACATCTCCAATCAGTTCAACTTCAACTGAAAACTAATCACTATAATGTCCAGATTATTATATATTAGATTCTAGAGATACTCACAATAATAAGGGATGTAATAGACTCGTTCATCCATTTATTCTCCTCCAATAGGTGACCAATTATAATACAAATACAGAGTAGAGTTACAAACAATGTGATTGAGACGATGGAGGATTCACCCAGGCCAAGCTTGAATAACACAGGATGTATAGGAGCCATTTGAGTGGAAACAAGTGAGCCCTCCATGGCACAATTTTTTTATCACCCTCGAGACTGAACAATTCAGCAAAAATATTCCAATGGAACAGGGGACTAACTATACAGATTGCCTTCTGCAACTCATCAACTGATATCCGAAAACCTCAAATGATTGATTTCAGTCTCATTCAACCCATGATTGACGACGGTTTAGGCTTATTGAAAACACTAAGCGGCCGGATTGAACCGGCCCATGAAGTTTTTGATCATCCAGAAGCCCCCAGAAAGGGCAAACAAACACTACCTAAAAATTAGAAATCAGACAGAATTGTTTTAGCATTTTATGAGAAATAATAACATGGAATAGCTTAAAATAGCTCAAATAGCAGCCGAGAGAGAGATCTCTTCACGATTATTACTTCGCTAATTGATTCAAGGATGTACTTTTCGACCAAAACGAAGAAAAAAAAATAATCCCTGGGGAGGCCTAAAACAGTGAAGTACAGTCGGGCAGCATACGAGATTTATCTGAAAATGCGTGAAATCATGAGGGATACCCAGTTCGGTGGATAGATCGATGGATTTACAACACTGAGTTGGCTCGAGACGAACCCACCAGAACCAAATCCGTTCTGATGGTGTTAGGTGATAGTCAGGCTGCGTGCGTGAATAGTTCAACGAAGAGGCGAGAAGAGCCGATCAATCTGTCTGGCAAAGATACGGAAATAGATATGAGAGAAAGTCTGTCAGACTTTCGTTTTGCTGTGTAGGGTGCCCCACAAGCGGTGACCTATGGTCCGTGATCCTAACTTCAGGGTCATGGATGGCACGTTTCTAATGCAGTAAGGGCTTTAAAATATCTCCATATTTCAATATGAAAATGATATATATTTCTAAATTAACAAATAAACTCTACAGTTGACCATTATTTCTTGATAATGGTTATATTTTTATTTTGATGGGTTTCGGGCAGGGATCAAATTTGAAGGGCAGCGTCCTATTTCACTTTGAAGGGTTCTTAAAGATTAAACCCTTCAATGGTGAAGTGTAAAAATAATTCATTTTTTTCATTTGAAAATGTGATAATATATAAAAATTTCATTATATACAATGTAAATGAATATCAAAAATAGAAAAAAATATATACAAAGATCTCAATTGCTTTATATGTAACTGAACTTGAATTAACAAATAATGACAAACAACTTAAAACTTGTACAATAAAAGTATCTTTATGGGTAAAATCTATGATTTTAGTTTTAAGTTTCATTTTCACTACAAATGGAATGCCTCTCATGATTTATGGAAGGTTCAAGACCTTTTTCATCTTCACAAAACCAAACCCTGGAAGACATTGTTTTAAATACATATGTAAGTAGAACAAAAAAATTACATTGATCACCATATGTTTGCACATAATTGAGCTTGTTAAACAACCACTCCACAACTCAATGGCTTTTATGCACTGATCTTTCTGTCTTCAATTACATCCATTGTCAACTTGATGAACATAGTAATAATTGGGCATACAGTAACCACCTTATTTACATTTGGACTAAGGATGCCATTAACCTGAAAAAATAAGAAATTGTCATATTAATCTAAAAACAATAGTGTGCAAAAAGAAATGTCATATGCTATAACAAAATCCAAATGACAAAGTGATCCATGTCATACGTTTATTACAATTTAATGGATTCCAAAATTCTTGTGAATATGTTGATGGGTGAAACCAAACTTGCAAGCCTCCTTAAGGAAATGAGTGGACATGATGACTTGCTCATTCTCTATAAATAAATTCCAATTGATAAAGTGCTATATTTCATAGCTTTAGTAGAATTTAATAGATGTCAAACTGCTCGTGAATATGATGAAAATTCAAACCAAAACCTGCTTGTGAATATGTTGAAAATTGAAACTAAAACCTAGAAGACATTGTTTTAGATACATATGTACATAGAACCAAAAACTTACCTTGAAAAAAAATCAAAGAAAAAGGACATACCGAGAGCTAAATCACCATATGTTTGCATATAATTGAGCTTGTTAAACAACCACTCCACAACTCAATGGTTTTTATGCCCCGATCTTTCTGTCTTTAATTACATCTATTGGCAACTCGATGAACATAGTAATAATTGGGCATAGTTGTGGAGAATGATGAAATATTGAATCTGATTCCCAGTCCCATTAAAACCAGTGATAATGAGACTCTTACCCAGGCTATTTCGATGGAGGAAATTAAGAATGCTGTTGACGGAATGAAGGACGACAGGGCCCCGGGCCCGGATGGTTTTAATGCTACCTTTGTTAAGCTTTGCTGGAACATCATCAAGCAAGACTTATTTAGAATGGTCCGGAAATCCCAGAGGTGCAGTAAAATAGGAGGCAGCACCAATTCAGCTTTCCTAGCCTTAATTCCCAAAGAAAAGGAGGCCAAACACTTTGACAGGTTCAGGCCTATCTCCTTGTGCAATATAGGCTATAAGATCATCACCAAGATTATGGCAGGCAGACTCAAGCATATTCTCCCGAGACTAATCCCTGAAAATCAAGGAGGATTTGTAAAAGGCAGGAAGATATGGGAAAATATCATCCTAGTACAAGAGGCTATACACTCCAGCTTGAAGCACGGTGATAAAGGAATGGTGGTCAAAATCAATCTTGCCAATGCTTTTGACAAGGTCAGCCATTCCTTCCTTTTCCAGGTGATGCAGAAGTTTGGTTTCGCTGCTGACTTTATATCTTGGGTCCGGGCTTGCATTAGCAACCCGTGGATTGCCCCTCTTGTTAACGGAAGAGCTGGCCCCTTCTTCAAAGCCTCGAGAGGCTTGAGGCAAGGATGCCCGCTATCTCCACTCCTTTATGCCATCCAAGCCTCTGTCCTTAGCTTTCAGCTAGAGACCGCCAGGCTTGACCAAGATCTCCCCGGAATTCAAATGGCCCGAGGCATCAAGGAAATAAATCACGCGCAATTTGCGGATGACACCATCTTACTAGGTGGTGCCAGCAACATTATTGGCCAGCGAT
>LPNX010234437.1:45522-77610 GCA_001517045.1 Pseudotsuga menziesii | reverse complement strand
TTAATGCCTTGGCGGACAAGGCAGCCAATAAAGCTATCGGAGCGGCACCTAATGAATTACTAGTTAATTCGATTAGTCAAAGTGATATTCCTCCTTAACTCCTCGAAAGGTCATTGACTGATAGAAGGTGAATGCTGAATTGTACATTTATACAGCAATTTAGTGCTGATTATTAATAAACCCCATAACCGTTTTTGTTAAAAAAAAATATAATTGGGCATACATTAACCACCTTATTTACATTTGGACTGCAGATGCCATTAACCTGAAAGAAAGAAAAAATGTCATATTAATTTGAAAACAATAGTGTGCAAAAAGATATGCCATATGCTATAACAAAATCCAAATGACAAAGTGACCCATTTCATACGTTTATTACAATTCAATGGATTCCAAATATCCTGTGAATATGTTGATGGGTGCACCCATGGATTCCAAACTTGCAAGCCTCCTGAAGGAAATGAGTTAATATGATGACCTGCTCATTTTCTATTCAACTAATATTGGGCATCCGGAGTAGTTATATTCCAAGTAATAGGTATATTCTACCACTGTTGTATTCCAAGTAATAGGAAGATTCTACCACTATTGTGCAGTGTGTGATGTAAATTTCCATTGTACAAGCATAAAAGAATGATTATTATAATGAGGATATGTTACTTGAAACTTACCCATGAAACTTATATGTGTTGAAATTTAGGGTTATATTAGGTTTTGACATAAAAACTATACTTTAATGCATAAACAAAATTAAACAAAGTTAGATTCAAAATAATACTGTTGCAATAAATCCAAACATAATTTGCATCTCTCTCAACTTTAACACTCCACTAGTCACTGCGTTAAAGTTGGTCCTTGAGATGATTTAAATTCCATGTATAGTAACAATATTATAACTGATAAAAACAATAATAAAGTACATGAAATAGCAACACTAAACAATAGTAACAATACTAATCTAGAATTGTTTTGGATCGGCCTTATCCTCAGATAATTTTAGGTTCTAATCTTGTCACCGAAGGGACAAGTCACCTAGATGAACAAATAACGTACCTTGAGAGAGAGCTTAAGAGGGTTATAGCAGTAAGGATATAGATCTCATATTCTTAATCAACATGAAGAGAAGCTTCAATCATTTAATCAGGATTTAGCAACAATTCTTAAGAAGGCATGAAACATAGTCATACCCAGCAGTGACACACAGTCATGCTCAAGAGAGACACTTCACAACAACAACATAAAGGATACAGTCATGCCCAACAAGGAAGACACTTCACAACCAACAACATAGAGGATACAGTCACGCCCAGTAGGGAAGATACTTCACGACCAGTAGCAAAGAGGATAGAATCACGGGTCAGCAAGGAAGACACTTCACAGCCAGTAGTAGAGAGGACACGACCACGACTTAGCTAATGAAGGTTGTTCACAAACAGACTTAGCAATCCTAAAACAATGAGGCCCATGCTATAGTCCAAGAGAAGCTCACATGTCATATTAACAATTGCTTAAAAAAGAACTTTGAATCAACCCAAAACAATCACAGGACAGATTCACATGTCAGCTACAAAATGTCACAGTTCAGCAAGAAGGGACAACCTTAAACTTGAATCTGAAAAAACCGAGGAATGAAGCAGTGAAGTCTTTGTCTCAACGTGCAAGATCTTCTTGGACATTGTGTCCAGGAAACTGTTTGGTCCCAAACCAGAATACCCTAGTGACATATAGGGGCCCTAACCATATGTTAGGGACTTTGCCATGGAATCAACCTGCTTGGTCCCAGACCAATAACCCCGAGAGACTATTGGGGGCCCTAGGGTATCTTCTAGGGTCCCACTCTTCCCTAATTAATCGACTAGGGTACCATCCTCCTTGAGAATGGGTCTCCCAGTTGCACTATCTTTAACAATATGATCATACCAAAACAAACTTATTCATCGTCACATATATAGAGAACCAAGGGGATCCCTTATCCGATACACAACTATTGCAAGATATTATTCTAATAAAAATAGAACATATATGATTTTATAATGTAACCAATAACAATAATGAACTATAAAAAATCTAAGGTTTTACTATCGAAAAAAATTCAGCATGCTCTATATGAAAACATAAATAAAACAAATAAAAGTATATGAAAAAATAAATTGAAAAATTCAGCAAGCTCTATATGAAAAAATAAATAAAACAAATAAAAGTGTATGTAAAAATAAATAGAACTAAATATATTGATTTTTAATTATTTCAACAAATAAACACGTGCTTTGCCTAGCCTCATTACATGTGTTATTGCGAAACTTTTTTTTCTCCCAAAGAACAACTATATACTTTTTTTCTCCCAAAGAACAACTATACACTCTTTATCAATAAAGTATATGAAGCATGACGACAAGGTTAGCTGTATAAGTAATATACATCAATAAAATGAAAAAATACATCAAGAAAAATTCAGCATGCTCTATATGAAAAAATAAATAAAACAAATAAAAGTATATGGAAAAATAAATAGAACTAAACATGTCGATTTTTAATTATTTCAACAAATAAACACATTCTTTGCTTAACCTCAATACATGTGTTATTGCAGATGTTTTTTCTCCCAAAGAACATCTATATACTTTTTTTTTCTCCCAAATAACAACTATATACTCTTTATTGATAAAGTATATTAAGCACGACGACAAGGTCAGCTGTATAAGTAATATACATCAATAGAGAAACAAGCATTATCAAAACATATACAACAATATCAAAACAGATGCAGTACATGTGTTATTGCAGAATTTTTTTCTCCCAAAGAACAACTATATACTTGTTTTCTCCTAAATAACAATTATATACTCTTTATTGATAAAGTATATGAAGCATGACGACAAGGTCAACTGTATAAGTAATATACATCAATCGAAAAACACAGCATTATCAAAACATATACAACAATATCAAAACAGATGTAGTATCAAAACATATCAGTTGTATAAGAAATATACAGTAGTATCAAAACATATACATTACAACCAACACGTCCATAAGCAAAAACCACAAGCAAAAAAAAATCCACAATTAATATCCAAATCAAACAGGCCAAACATATATAGTTGCAACCAAGGTCTATTTGAGTCCAACACAACACCAATATATACATAGGAACTGAAGGTATCATGGCTGTAAAAACGCAGCATAAACATTTCATGTCTTATGAGAAGTTGTGATTTTCCAAAAAGACAAAATGATAAGAAATCTAAAAATATAAAATATTACCACTTCCATAGAATTTGTGGTGTTTTCTCCACCATGTTTGTATCGAACTTAAAAACTGCAACTACCAGCATGCTCAAACCAAAGCCCTATCCTACAGAGGGTACCACCGGGGGAACTAGTTAGGAGTTACAATATTGTTATAAACAGTGTATCATCATTAGCTCACTCATCCTAGTGGAAGAGGTCGTCGCAACTTCATTTTTGTCCAAGTTTCATAAACTGCATTCCAATCAACCTCATGCAACTCTTTCGGTGTTGATAGAGATAAAAACATTAAAGTGTCTAAGGTTTCTAAACAAAGTCTTGATCTATCATCATTTTTTATATGATTCAACTTAGAGAATCCTCTTTCACAACTAGCAGTGCTTGCTGGAAGAATCAAAACAACTTGCCACAATTTCATCAAATTTGGGAAAGACTCACACCACTCTGGTTCACCTCTACATTGCTCCCATGCTCCAAACATGTTTTTCTTTGGATATGCTCGATGTAAAGTGACAACAAAACTTTCCATTTCACCTTCACATTTTTCAGTATCGATTATAGGTGAGTTTCCAGTATCAAATTTTTCGCATAGACGTAACAACCATCGACTTGTTTCAGAATCTCTTTCATTCTCTTCTTCAAAGTAACATCAAGGACTAAAAAGTTTTGTTGCATTAAATACCAGCAAATCTGTAAACCTATCATTGAGACAGTCAACCAACTTTTGGATAAATGCTTTTCCTAAGTCAATGCAATCTTCCATAGTACCAAACCCAAGCGAATTTGGTAAAGGTTCAAATCTTAACGAATGGACATGTGAAACACCTGTATTATCAATAAAATCCAAATTTCCATTTTCTGATTTCTTTAAGAAATTTGAAACATGTTGAGAACCAGCCCCAAATATGTTTCGCAAGAATCTTCTTCTTCGAATATCAATGAGGACATCTAATTGCATGCCAATGGATGTTATATCGATGTGTTCCTCTTGAAATCGTTGACTCAACTTATTTAGTTCAGTCAAAACATCAGTAAGCAAATGGATGCAAAATTGAACTTGGAATATTGTTTCCATTTCATACATCTTTCTATCATCATGTTTCCATTCTTGTAACAATGCTGGCATGACTTTAACAAGCCTGCTCATAACCTGCCCCCTAGAAAGCCATCTTATTTGATGAATTTGAAGTACTTGCAACCTGTCAATTTGAAATAGGTCCAAGAAACTCTTAAATTCTCCATGCCTCTTTGCAAATTTTCCTAGCCATGAATATACTTTATTGGCTAGTTTATCAATATAACTAAATTCAGGAAAATAATTTGAAGCATCTGTTATAGCTAAGGCCTCACGATGTGCTACACAATGAATGCATAACAAATGAGGCACATCATGAAGTAACTTGGCTGCCAAACCTTCATGGATTCCTCTCATTGATGAAGCTCCATCTGACCCAAAACCCACCATTTTGTGTTTTGATAACTTCATCTCAGATAATAACCCCGATAATGCTTCATACATGGATTGTGCAGTGCTGTTTTTTATTTTCAGAAGTTGAATAAATTTTGTCATGTGTGAACCCCTCCCTCCATCCATTAGATATGTAATATATACAATCAAGTGTTGCTCCATTGTTTTATCTGTGCTTTCATCAACTAGAATGGAATAAAAATGACTTGAACGAATTTCTTCCCTTAACTTTTCCCAATAAACCTCTTTTGCTGCAATTAAAAACTCTTTACCAGATGTGATATTAACATATGAAGAATATTCATTAGTTAATGGCATATTAGGAGTTTCCTTATACCTGTGCAAGTCACACAAGTCTTTGTACAATTCTAACGGTAAATCCCTTACAACAACAAAATACATAGTTTCCATAGCGCTAATTATTCTGGATTTTTCAACATCCAACATAAGTTCAATGTGCTTTTGGATGGGCAAGCATGGTTGTCTCGATTCATATTCCAATAGTTGAACCGAGCGTTTATGAGCCTCAGATGATGCATGGACATTTAATCCACTTAATTGGATTGTACTACTACCTTCCCTTGCAAATGATGTATCTCCTTTGAATTTAACACACCATAAACACTTAATACGCTCATCACCATTTGTGCCTATTATTGGATAAGCCCATTTGTGCAATAACTTCCATGCAGGTTTGAATGATCTTTTGGTACCTACTCCTTTACCTTTCTTTTCTAGAGGACCTTCCTCTTCAATATTCTCTTCATTTTCAAAATCAACATCTTCTTCAACATGTACATCATGACGACTCAAGTTAAATACATTATCAAGCGTTGTTTGTCTCCCATGTTTTTTAGGTCGACCAATTCTAGACATTGCTTCTCAATAAATTACATCGCAGAAAAATTCATTCATGATCCTCATAGAAGCCCATAAAAAAAGCAGTTGATAAATAGAAGTCTGTGAATATCTACAATTTCTCTATAAGCCTATAACCTGAAACCATTTTAAAAAACAATACCAAAATAAATATTAAACAGATTTTTATTTTTGCATAACTAAACAATAAAAAAAGACATACATGTAAGGAAAAATATTATTAAAAAAATTCCTACAAGCAAAAAATATTATGACCTTTGGATATGGATTGTTGGCATAACTGAACCCATCACAAACCAGTAAACAACAATGAATAATCAGCTTCAATTAAAATAAGTAAATTAGCAAAGCCACAAGTAAAGCGGCCTACGAATATCAATAGGAACAACCAAAGATAGTTAGCTATTAAACAAAGCCTAAATAGATAATTGTATATCCATTATTCATACCAGATTGGTAGAGTTAATATAAGCACAAAACAAATACTATTAATAAAAAAATTGATATGAAAAAAACAAAAACAAATTTCTTACCTATTTCTTTATCCACTCTTTAACTGAAGGTTATTTAAATCTTAATCAAGATTCATTTATTAAGCATAAAAAGACAAGAGGACAGTGAAATGAATCCCACTGAATCAAAGGAACCTTTTACATCAAAGGAACCCTTTACATCTTCAGTCATTACAGTTATGCCACCAGGGACATCACAAAATTTTCAGGTAATATTCTCCTATCCAAACATACATATGTCACAAAAAAAAAATACAAAATAGATACCCGCATAAATACAGAGGTACCCAAAGCACCCGGGAATCACTACAATAAAATCCCTCTCATAAGAGAGCTGTCTGAATCAGTCATCTATGTCCCTAGAGAAAATAACAGGAGCCCAGAAATCTGATCCAAGCAAGGAGAGTGACTCTTGTATCCTGTAGTAGCTTGCTCAACAAAACTTGATAGTAGCTCAATGAATCATGAGAGATAAACTGTAACAGAATGAGCATATTCTAAAAAAGTTGTGATGAGTCAACCCCAATAATCTCATTCCCAAATGATTCAGTAAGTAAGAGATGGCCCGGAGCCAAGTGCAAGCCTTCCTTGGATAAGATGTCTGCCCTCCTGTTATGTTCCCTATAGACATGACTGAAATCCACCCATTTAAAAGAGGACATGAGAATTCTGGTGTTGAAGCACCAAGCCTCAAGATTCACCATGTCCAGGGTAGATTCCTTTTTTGCCCAGTTTATATTCATAGAGGAGTTGCCAAAGATATGTAGGTAAGGTAACCCAATATCCTTGGCGACCCGTAGTGATGCCCAGAGTGCTAAGAGTTTTGCTCTAGTATTTGTGCAGCTGCCACATTCGAGTTTGAAAGCAAGAAGGTGTTGTTCATTCAGCCAAAGACAGAAGCCCGCTCCACCCATGTTATTTGCAGCAACACCATCAAAACAGATCATAGGATACACAGAAGTAGGAGACTTCCCAATGTTCCTAATTCTATGTCTGTGCTTCTGAAGAGGCTTAAAGGTCTTTACCTCTTCAAAAATAATATGTAACAAGCTAGTCAAAATGGGTTCCTGATCGTCAAAACATAAACGGTTTCTTGCCTTCCAAATATTCCAAATAATGAAAATGGGCAAATACAATAATATACCCTTATTTGATACCCAATTAGATAGATTTTCCAGAAAAGTAGAGGCATTCCATAGTATGATGTTAGCAAGCTTGCAATTAAGAAGGCATCGCAAAGGTCACTTCAGAATGATTGTTACAGTAAGTCTCATTGACTTTGCTGTGACTTGCAATTAATTATTGTTAGTATGATTCCCTGTAGGAACAAGCTTTTGCTTTCCTTGGCTTGTCTTTATGATTACTTCAAACTAGATGTTACAACAGATTGCTTATAGCAAGGTATCTTAAATCTCTTGTTTTGTTCAAAAATAAGAAAATATTTTATATTCTGACAGGCCAATGCTCATGCTAATTACTTAACAAGGACTGATAATAGAATAGGCTATCAATATTCTTCTCTTGTACTATTCTCGCTGTAACTACTATTTTAACTTGTTCCAATCCATTTACTGATTTATGACTAAATCTCTTTACTATAAATGTAAAAATCTCCTGTATCATTATACAGTACGTACAATGCTATATCTCTATTGATAATTGGTCCAAACTCCAGACTCCAGAACACAAAATCAAAACCAACAACAATCATTCCAAGATTTGAAACATTTAAAGCATGAAAAATTCCATGTATCCAGTTAATATAAGACACTTCCAATGAGGAGGATCTTGTTTCTCTACACGCTATTGAGTTTTGGAGTTTGATTACCAAATATTCCAATGAGTATTAGCCTCTATTATGTTAAAGTATTAACATGCATGTAGCCTGTTCAATTTTGTAAAATGTAGCCGTTAAGTTGCGAAAGTCTGCAAGATGCCAAAAGAAGGAAAGTAAAGCAAGATACCAAAAAGGGACAGTGAAGGAAAAAGAAAAATTGTGGAAACACAAAATTTCAGTAAAGTAAGATACCAAAAAGGGACAGTGAAAAATAGAAAAATTGGGCAAAAGTTATCCATTGAGCTGCAGAGCATTTAATGTGGTTGCAGGAGGCTTGATGTTTCAAACAGTTCAAGATCCAACGATCATCAAGCTTATTGCAATGGCATTAAATGCTCTGCAGCTCAATGGATAGCTCTTGCCCAAAATTGTGGAAACACAAAAGTTCTCATAACGACTAAATAAAATAAAAAAATGAAGTAGCCAATCTTGGGAAAGTAAACAGACGCTTCGTCAGGGACTGCTGGGACGACGATTCATATGCATGGATATCAGAACAAATGCTTTATATTAAAAGCATAACTATTCACTAAGAATTAGTTTCTTTTTAATGTGTAGTTTTTTTAATGCAGTCCTAGCATGTTTGATTGCCTAAAATCTAATAAACATCAAATCTACTGCCACCGCAGTAAATAGCTTGCAGCAAGCTGAATAGTGTTGAGTTTGCTGACGAAGAAAAAAAGAAAAAACACTTTAATGTAAACAATTTTTGCGCAAATTGACAGCACATTATCCAAATGAGCCCTTTCAAATAAAACAACCTTTAATAAACAAATATAGAGCAAATTATTCAAAATGATTACGGTCAAAGAAAAAACACTATATAAACAAAATTTACAATTATTTTATAAAAATAGCAGTATCCTAAGCTGGCTTCTTCGAAAAATAACACTATAAAAACAAAATTGATCAAATTAGAATATTGGAGAATCAAAGTTCGGAAAAACCACAGTATCGAAATGACGAGGTCGACGTTTCGAATCCATATCAGGATCCATCATCAGGACAAGTCGAATGTGGAGAGAGTGAGAACCAAAGTTAAATACTGGAACCGCTAGGTCGGCCGCGGAGACTAGGGTTTGCAAGGTTAGAAAAACATTTTTAATTTTACTTTTACCTCCACCTATTTTACGGAGAATAAATTTAAAATCTTAAAGTTTATTAAATTTATTATTAATAACAAATCCGAAAATCAAACTTAAAGAACACCTTGAAAAATTGAGTATAATTAAAACTCATTAAGATATTTAATTTATGATGAAGGTTTTTAAAACTGTTAGTAATATTAATAAATTTAAAAACTTTAAGGTCTTTAGATTTATTATTAAGGTCTTTAGACTTATTATTATGATTTATAAAACTATTAGTAATAATAATAAAAGTTAAAGCTCCAGGGTTTTAAAGGGTTATTTCAACCTTTAAAATCCTAATAGTAAGTCAATTTTTAAAAAATTTAACTATAATTAATATTATAATTCATTAAAAATTTAATTATAATTAATATCAAAATTCATTAATATTGACAAATTTATTAACCTTAAGGTTTTAATTTCTTATTAATAACATTATATTTAAAGACTTTAAGTTTTTATGCTTAATATCAATGGTTTTAAAATTGATATTAACTTTATTAATGATAATAAGTTTATATTTTTAGGGTTTTGATACTTTTGGGGCATTAGGTGCGTTTTAAAATTAAACTTTAAGGTTTTAAAAATAACAGTTTAATAACTTTAGGTTTTTGATTTGTTATTAATAAAAATTATATTTTATTGTGGGTTTTTTAAAATATCATTTCAGAAATTTTAGGGTTGTTAAGAAATTTAAGCAACTTTTCTCCTTAAAAATTTTTATTGTCTTAATTCAGCCATTAATAATAAAGAATTTAATAATATAAACAATTTTCCCGTAAAATAGGTGGAGGTAAAAGTAAAATTAAAAATGTTTTTCTAACCTTGCAAACCCTAGTCTCCGCGGCCGACCTAGCGGTTCCAGTATTTAACTTTGGTTCTCACTCTCTCCACATTCGACTTGTCCTGATGATGGATCCTGATATGGATTCGAAACGTCGACCTCGTCATTTCGATACTGTGGTTTTTCCGAACTTTGATTCTCCAATAACAAATTAGAATAATTTTACAATTATTTTATAAAAAAGGCAATACCCTAAGCTGGTTTCTTCTCATATTTTTCGAATTAGATCAAACATTGAGGATAATTAGTGGAATTGAACTTAATTAGATGCAAGAAGAATAAGGATATTGAACTGCAGTGAATTAATTTAGACATTTAAATGTAATTTGAGTTTATTACTTTGATAAGCTTTTTTATTTGATAATTTGTGGTGGAGTCTGAACTATGACTTATATTTACCAGGTTTTTTTATTTGATAATTTGGCGTGGAGAAAATTATAAAAAAAATTACTTCTAACCATTTTTCTTAATACCATATTTTATCATTATAGAGCTACTTAATACATTCTGTTACACTGAAAAAATTAATTAGTTTATTGGGAAAGCTTTAATAAAACCTTAGCTTAAAATCCAACAACTTATTGTATAGCTACCTTCCCATTAAAACTTGAGCAGCATGCTAATTAATTTTCACCCTATTACAGTCTCCCTAAGCGGCCTGTTTCCCTGTAATAATGACAACTTCCGGACGAATTTGGGTGCATAGCATTATCTCCTGACAAGTTGTCTTGTGATTTGATATCGAGTAAGCTATCTACCGGAGTCCAGAGTCTTGCTTACCTTTCATTTATTGTAAGTCTTTAAGAAACATAAAGGAATATAGAGGGTTAATAACTAAGGTGCTGACACCTGGTAAAACATTATGGATTTTTTTTACCACCGCCATAAATAGATTTTAGAGTCCAATTCTCAATTTTCTGCTACTATCTTAATGGATACCAATATATACCCAGTGCAGCACAAGGTTGAGTCCAGGAGGTAAGCTTCCTATTGCATTCACAATGGCAAAGTAATTTATCATTCAATCAGATGCGTGGGCTATATTTTTTTCCTCACCGGTTGCAGTGCAGAGCATACTTGAATCATCTCACCTCAGCTTCTATATTCAGCGAGGGTTTTCACTTTTCCCAGGCCAATTGAATTAATAGTTGTTGTCAGTAACTATGAGAAGTTTTTGGTGGATATTCTGCAACGAGTATTGAAAGAGGTGACATACGAGGGTCTAAAGGTTTATGCAAACCCAGTTGAGCTGGACGGTGTATCCTTTAGTCTCCCTGGTTTTGAGTTGTAAACATTTTATTTGTTTTATTTTGGAAACCCACAATTTACAAGGAACTAACATTTCATAGACTGTACAGCACTGCCCTTTCTAAATTACGACTCACATCATAGATGGTATTTGATTGTATTGTTGCCTTGACCGAAGGTAGGTAACTTATTCGTGAGTCGTGACTGGTTGAGGCCACTGATGCACCTCTGCCCTAAATTGCGACAGGTTGAGCCTCAATGGAGGCATTTGGGGCAGTTTGTTCATTGTATATGCAGCTAGGCCAACGAACCCTGTCCTTACAGACAAAGTTGGACATTGAGCACAACTAGGACAACCAACAATGTTGGGACTGACGAATTAATATCATTTTAATTTAGGGCCAACATTAACCAGCTTGATGCTTGAGATTCAGCGGCTGTCATATTAAAGCCTGCACCAGGCTGGTTAACTTGATGGATTATTTGGGGTCGGCCTTTACGTCTTCCATTTTTTGTAGTCTATTATTGATCGTGGCCATAACTCAAGTCTGCAAACAACTTAGGACTCAGGACTCAGGAGCGTGGGACGAAATTGCAAGGCACACCTGGTAAAATATATTTAAAAGGACGCCTGGTAAAACTCATTACTTGACATTACACAGAGTCTGTAACCCTCCACGGAGAAACCACAGTGCAGAGCCCAAGACAACCACCTGTCAGCCGCTAAGTTCATATTAAGCAATCCATCTATAAACTTTAAATGAAGCCGTGGGAAGCCCTAAAAAAACAAATATGAAATCCTGAATAAGATGGATAAAATAGTGTACATACCTGTAACTTCATTTTTCTGCTTAGCTGAATCACATTCACCAGTTCTTGCTTCACTTATTTCGATTCTGAGTGATCCCAGGCTCCCAGAGTCCCTGCAAATTGAAATGGCTGGGCATTGGGTGGGCTGAATCCTTGATCTTCGAACAGCCGGGTCAAAACACAAACCTAGAACTCCCCTGCACCAGCAACTCGAAACCCCAGGTCCAAAATGTAACTTTCCAACAACAGACTCCAATCTCCCTTGACCAGCCAGAACAACACGTTACACAACCTCTCCAGTTCAACAATTCAAACAAGAAACCCCACCAAACAAGAACTCTCAACATTGGAAACTTAGACTGCAATTCCCATCCACAGGAAACCGAGAGCTCCAGGTCGTAAATGCAAGATTGAACCCCAATTTCCTTCCATGGACCAAATTGCAACTCCTCTAGTCCCACAATTCCAGCAAGAAATGTCACGACTCACAAAAGAATAAACCCGTGAACAGGGATCAAATAAAAGACAAATGAAAACCCTAAATTCTAATCCTATGCAAATTGCAATCCATATTATCCATTCCAAATTCCAATTTCGTCGAAATTGTACCCAGTTACCAGTACCCACTACTACATTGATATCACAACACTGCAGGATACATTTAAAACCAAAACAGTGGAAGCTGTGAGCGGACTCGTCACTCGGGGGAGGCTTCCATCCCATTGGAAATGATAAATTCTAATTAATAACTATCCATAACTAATAAATTTTAACCAGGCTGCCAACTTGCCACCAACTTAGCCAAGGCCCAACTTCTAAGCTAAAGCTTGGAATTGGAAATGGAAAGACTCTGTCTGTGACTTGTCACGACTCACGCCGTAGATTGCAGTGATCGCAGATTCGCATTCGCATTCATGGTGGCGGACCGCGGTCCTGGCGGAATCACAAATTTGAAATGATAGATCACCAAATTACCAATTTAGTGATAAGCATGATTCACCGAATCACCATGTATAATGTATTTCAATTTTCGGGTGACGGGTGTCACGGGTGACGAGTCCCACTGTCCACATGGCACAAGCCCCGGCCCCCGCTGCCTCAGACTCAACCCACTAAAAAACTATTGATGGGTAGATTTTGGATAAGCCCTTCCAGCGAAATTTTAAAAAACCTTTGACAGTTTCATGATTGACGAGCGTATTCACTAATTGAATTTATTTTGCATGTTAAAAAAAAATTCGGTCTTCTATGACAGGTAAAAGGGTCCTTGACGGGCCCTGAAGGCTTCAAATTTGAAGCCTGGTTTCGGGAAGCCTCAACTTTGTTAAGTCATATGTTAATGATATATCTAACTTACAAGCTATTCTCGTGATTAAAAATATATATATTAATTTTCATGATTACCAAATAAAGTTTAAGGTATTATATTTTTGAAATCATCGAATAACTTTAAAATATTACATTTTATGATCATCACTGAATACAAAATGAACCTTTATAATAAAGATCATAGACCTGCTTCTTTTGTATTATCGTGTATGTAAAGAAACCCGATGTATCATAGCTTATTTGGGGGTTTGGAGAGTTTCAGGGAATGGCGACGCAGTCGTCGATAGGGGTTCTGGATAATCATGGAGACGCTGTGGCCTTCGGGGTTTTTGGGCCTTCATGGCTTGGTTAACTTGCCCTTGCGCGATGACCATTGCTCTCCTCTCAGAGCCTCCTCGCAATATCTCTTTTCCAAGGCAGTTCCACCTCTCTTCTCCCATCTATTGGTTCTCTGCAGTGGGGTTCAGCCCCTACTATTCTATGCATTGGGGGTTCTTACTCCTCTCATTATCTATCAACCTACCTTAGGCGACGTATTGGAGTCCCTCCCCTTACCAGGGGGACTAGTACCAACCAATTCAAAAAAGTGGGAAGGAGATCGCCTTATCCAGCCGTGGAGGTATTTTGATTTTATTTGGCTTCTGGACCATTACTCTGCATGGTCTTGCGACATTAGGGTTGAATCAAATTTCATCATGATTTTTTGTGGATTCTGTGTGTCCTGCCTTTCTTGCCCGTTTTTAGGACTTTGCTGTGATTCTCATTAGTGGGTCGGTGTGGTATCTAGTCTCCCGGTCCTCCACCCAACGTGGGGTTCTTACGTGCTAGGTTGACTTTGGAAAACCCCCAATTTTCTCAGGGTCTTTAGGGTTTCGTCATCACTGTCTTTCTTTCTCGGTCCCGGGGCATCAGCCGCGGCTTCTATAGGGTTCTTTACGACTTTACCCCTTTGCGGTGATTCATTGTCGTGACTTTTGGGCTGTTCTGGGGCCGTGAGTGGCTGTCCTGTCGTTCCTGACTGTTTTCTAGACTCTGCTGGGGTTTTGTTTAAGGACAACAATTGCCTCTCTTTGCCGTGACGATACCCTCCTTTGGTATTCACTTCGTTTGTCCATCACCCTGCTTGATTTATTTTTACGTAAGGGTCGACTTAGTATTCCCCTTATTCTCCTCTGGATATTGGGGGTTTGGTCTGCGCGAGCCCAAGTGGTTGGTATCCAGAGCTTAATCATAAGGTTTGTTGGGATACTCCAGGTCTTTTGTCGGGTCATGGTATTACGCAGTGGCGTCTTTTGGTAATTGGGTCTTTCCATTCGTCTTTTGGTGTTCCATTTGTCGAACTACCATGAACACTGGTGACATCCCTAACAGGTCCCGTCGTAGAAGGAATGCGAAGAACATTAGGACCCACGAAGGTAAATTCCGTTGTGTGCTGGGCCATGACATATATATGGACAAAGTCACTTCACTATGCTCATGAGCACTCATTGGACGTTTCGAGTACTGTAGACTCGGTAATAGGGCATGGATCGACTGGGCCACTGATTTCTGGAAGCCACTTTTGACTTACATTCCGACCATCAGCCTCCTCTCCAATGGCTAGATTGTTTTCATCTTTCTGGAAGCGGACCATGCTTCCCTCATTCTGGAGAATACTTGGCGCATTGGCTGGGGATCACTCGTCCTGGGGCGTTGGCATACCCACTTTGATCCGCTCCGGGAGAGAGTGACGAAGAGACATCTATGGGTCATGCTGCCGCATCTTCCCTTCCCGCTTTGGAGTCTACACACTCTTGAGGGCATAGCTAATACCATCTGCAGATTCGTAGCAGTGGATGAGGACTTCCACCTTACATTCGATAAGAGGGTTGCTCGAGTTCTTGTGGAAATGGACATATCTTTGGGACTTCCTGCAGAAATAGAAATATTATGCAAGGACCGCCTCCTCATACAGAAATTGGACTACCTGCACGTCCCATTCCGATGCAGCTACTGCAAAGATATAGGTCATCTCCGGAAAAATTGTCCTTCATGCATGAATGTTCCCTCAGGATCTGGACTGAATATTTCACCCTCGACTTGCCATGTTGTGAACTCCTCACTACCTAAGGATGCTCAAACTGGTATGTATTCACACTCCCTCTCCTTGTTTGGAGATGTCTCAGATGATATGTTAAGGGATATTGATTTAATGGTTGGGGCTCCCGTGGCTGTCAGTAAGTTGGACCTTATTACTTCCGAGTCCATCCTTGTTGACCCTTCTGGTTTTTCTTTGGAAACTCATTTCGGGGCTTCTCCTCTTACTTCCCCTATTACCCCACATGTCCTCACTGATATCCCGGCTTCTCGTAATCCGATTGAACCCCTTCTTCAGCCTCTGGATTTGGATCCTTCTCCTGAAGCCTCCCCCCTTGTCTCTACTCCATCGTCTTCACAGCCTTCTCTGACACCGGTAGTGCCTCCTCTCTCCTCCTTATCCGACTTCCCACCTCTCCCAACCACCTCCTCTTTACCCCACTCACCGTTAACGCCCCGCGGCCCTATCTCCTCTCCATCTTTCATGGATCCAGCCCTGCATAAAACAATACCGATTTTCTCTGCAGCGACTCCCTCTTCTCCAAATATCCTCCATATCATTTCGATCCGGTTTGAGAACGTGACCATTAGGAAGAAGAAGAAGGACAGACTTGGCACTTCTGAGCCTCTTTCATCTGCTTCTCCTCCTTACATTCCCCTATTTGTTCGCATCAAGGATGCTGCTAGAGGGCATATCTCACGGGGACTTAGAGCATCTCCTCCCCATCCCCTTATGCCACTATGATGATCCTTTCACTGAACATTAGAGTTCTGGGGGGCAAGACCAAATTAAGCCGCCTCCGCTCTCTCTTTCATTCACTCTGCCCGGACATGATCCTTCTCCAGGAGACGATGTGTAGTGCCTACCCAGCATTGTATGCTTTCTCCAAACTCCTACCTAATTGGGAATTCTGCGCAACTAGTGCCTCAAGTCTCTCCAGGGGTCTCCTCACTGCATGGAACCCTTGTATGGTGAGATGCAAGGCATTTGAAACTTCTGCTGGTATCCATGTCAAGGCTAAGTTCCGAGGTATGGAAGTCATCCTGGACATTATAAATTGCTACGGTCCCTATAAGGATAGGGAATTCTTTTGGAACAAGATCTCCCAGGACGGTCATCTTCTTTCTCCCCGTCTAATACTGGGAGGTGACCTTAACTTCACCATGAACTCTTATGAGATCTGGGGGACCAAAGCTTTAGTGGATTCCCTTGCCTCTTTTTTCCAGCGTCTTTTTGATTCTGCTGATCTTCTTGATATTTCTCCCTCTACTGCTGGACCCACTTGGAGGAATGGTCGTGTAGGGGATCATGGGATCAGTAAGAGACTTGACCGGTTCCTTGTTTCCTCCTCCTTGATCCCTCTCCTATTAACCCATAGGGTTTGGACACACCACTCGGACATTTTCGACCACTTTCCTGTGTGTTTTGAATGGAACAAACCTATGGGGCCCCACAATTACCCCTTCAAATTCAATAGATCTTGGCTCTTAGATCAGGACTTTTCATCTTGGTTCACTGAGTGCTGGCACAGTTTACCTCAAACTCGCTCAAACTCGTTGCCGGATCTCCTCACCCATAAACTCTGCTCTCTTAAACTTGAAGTTAAGGTCTAGATTAAGGATAGGTGTGCTCAGATGGATTCCAATTTAAAGAGACTGGAATTGGAGATCAGCTCCTTATTGTCCAATTCCTCTTTTGGTATCCTCACTTAAGAGGAACAATATACACTATCTCTTCTCAGATCTGATCAGAAGAAGATCTTGGATCACCACTTATTAACCTGGCAACTTAAGAGCTGAACCAAATGGGCTCTAGAGGGTGACTCCAACACCAAATTCTTCCACACTGTCGCTTCTGGAAAGAGGAACCAAAACACCATTTGGTCGCTTATGGATGAGGGGGGTAAATTTGTAGAGGATATCTTAGAATTAAAGGATATGGGACTGCGACATTTTTCCCATATATTCAAAGATGACAACCAGACCAGCCTGCTGGAACAACTTAATGTTGTCTCCCATTATCCTGTTATGATCCCTCCTGATGAAGCTTCTTGCCTCACTCAACCAGTCACTCTATCTAAGGTAGATTTTGCTTTACATTCTTTCAAGAAAGACCGGAGCCCCGGTCCCGATGGATGGCCAGTTGAGCTCTATCTTCACTTCTTTGACTTAATGAGTGAAGAACTCCTATCTGCTGTGGATTCTACTAGGGTGTCGGGCTATATCCCTCCCTCACTTAAATCCACTTTTCTGACCCTTATTCCTAAGAAGGACAAGCCCACATCCTTTGCAGATTTCAGTCCCATCTCTCTTTGCAATCTGCTCTACAAACTGATTTCCAAATTTATTGCGGTGAGACTTAAGCCCTTCCTAGACTCACACATTTCCATGGAACAATTCGGTTTTTTTAAAAACCGACAGATTGTGGAGCCCATTGGTATTGTCCAAGAGGCCCTACACACTGTCAAGACTAAGAACTCTTGTGCACTTATCCTCAAACTGGACCTGGTAAAGGCCTTCGATTGTGTGAATTGGACCTTCATTAGACTTATTCTGATCCAGATTGGGATCCCCCTCCTTGCTGTCAATTGGATTATGGGCTGTATTACATCTGCAAACTTTGTTGTGCTCATCAATGGTATGCCCTCCAAATTCTTTCCTGCCTCTAGAGGGATCCACCAGGGTTGTCCCCTCTCGCCCCTACTCTTCATACTGGTTATAGAGGGGCTCAGTCTTATGATTGCTGATGCTAGAAATCATGGTCTTATTAAAGGAATAAAGATCTCTCCACACTTTGCACTTACCCATCTCCTATTTGTTGATGATGTGATCCTCCTGGGCACTGGTTCCTTATCTGAATGGATGGCCTTTGACATCATTCTCAACAAGTTTTGTAAGGCATCTGGGATGAACATCAGCCTAGACAAGTCCTATTTTCTCTATAACAATGTGGATATAGATATTCGTTCAGAGATATCAAAGGCTCTTCCATATAAAATGGAGCCTATTACTACTGGTTTTATGTATCTGGGGTATTTTCTTAAACCCCTGAGCTACAGGGTTCAGGACTGGTACTGGCTGATAAAAAGATTTGAACACAGGATCTCTCATTGGTCACATAAACTCCTTTCATTAGGTGGTCGGCTGACCCTCGTGCAAGCGCTATTAACTAGTATTCCGGTTTACTGGATGGGCCTTGCACTTATACCTGTCTCCATATTAAACAAGCTCAGGAGTCTTGCTTTTGATTATCTTTGGGGATCATTGAAGCACAATTGCCAGTATCACTTGACCAGCTGGCATTCATTATCTTGGCCTAAACGTCATGGTGGATGGGACATTAAAAATCTGGCCTGGTTTAGCATTGCCCTTAGACTAAAGAATTTATGGTGGGTACTCCATAATGATGGTTTATGGCACAGGGTTATTTTCTGCAAATATTTAAAGAGTGGTTCTGTCAAATCTTGGATTAGAGATAAGAATTTCCAGTCACGTGGAGCATCTGCAATTTGGAGAGGCTTCCTGCTTACTCTCCCGTGGCTTGGCAGACATCTGGCCTGGAAGGTAGGCAATGGCAATAATGTCCAGCTCGGTATTGATCCGATTGTGGGTATAAATAACTCCTACATTTTACCCCGTGAACTCTGTGAGTATTTAGCTGATATGGACATAGTAACTCTCGCTCAGGCCTGCAATTCTCTCACGGATGCGCATAAATATTGGTATACTGCTGAGGAACTTGGTGTAGGAGGAAGTTGGAAGGAAGCATGGAATTCTTTCATCAGAAGTCTTGAAACTTGTGGCCTCCATCTTGTTGATATGCCTGATGCTCTGACCTGGTATTACAAAAGAACTGGGGGACTGGTTACAGCCAAATCGATTTATGACAGTATTGCTACAGCTTCTTCCCCACAGGTGGGTAGCAGAATACTGGATATTGTTTGGAATAGTCCTCTTCCCAGGAAAATTTGCTGCTTTATTTGGTTACTCTTGGGGAATAAACTGTTGATCTGGGACAATCTTCACAAAAGGGGATGGTCGGGGCCTGGCTTTTGTGTCCTCTGCAAAAAGGATTCAGAGAATGTTGAGCATGTCTTCAATTCCTGTGCAATCTGGAAAAATATTCTCTCTGTCATCTCAGATCAGCTCCAATTGACTCCCCCTCTCATGACAGATAATATCAGCTTCTTTTTAGATTTGTGGACAGGCTCCTTTCCTAAATCCTCGGGTAATTGTTACATCCCTTTCATTGCTATGTGGACACTTTGGAAAGCTAGAAACTCATCCATTTTCGATGGGAAATCCTTCTCGGTTATCAGTTTGCTCCACCAGATTGTTCATAGCGCGCATCTCTACTGTCCTTCAGCTATCAGAACAAAAAAGATAAGAAATATTGGATCTGGTCCCTCGCTATCATACCCTTGTGGCTTTTTTGATGGTGCTACAGTTGATAATACTGGTGGGGTTGGATTCTGCTTACATCTGAATGAAGTACACTCCTATGAGTTTGCTTTGGGGGCTGGTCTCAGTACCAATACGAGGGCAGAATTAATTGTGCTCTAGGCCCTGCTACATACTTCCCAAATGATGGGGTTACCCAAGATCCAGATATTTGGTGACTCTTCTGTCATCATTAACTGGGCAAAGGGTACGACTTCCCTCACACCGCCTGATCTTGTGCACTGGTGTAGGGACATTAGGAAGATATGCACCTGCTTCATTGAGCTGTCTTTTGGCCATGTTTACCGTGAACACAACCAGATAGCGGACAACCTCTCTAAAAAAACCTAACTTTTGCTCCGGGATCAGGATTCTATTCTGAATTTTATGATGGTCAGTTGACCTCACATGACAGGTTTATGCTCTTTTGAGCCCGATGCAGGATCCTCTCTTTTATGGCACCTTGTGATTAGTATTGGAGCGGACTCCTTTAGAAGGTGCAGCTATCTTCTTGGTTCACAGTATAGATGGTCATAAAAGACATCACTATTACTGATGGAAAAGTATGTAGTTTCTGCTCTATTCCCCTTACTTACTCACCTGGAATGTTTACCATTCTTGATGTGACTGATTGGCTTCACACAGCACTCATGATCTTGTATGTAACCCATACTCTGGGAAGGCACGATACATGCCCTTTGATTCAATATGAATAACAAGGACAGGCTTTTTTCTTCTGAAAAAAAAAGAAAAAAGAAAAAAAAAGAAACCCAATGTATTTTTTATTTTTCAATGTTTAGTTAGAAATATATTACTTTTGAAGTCATAAAATATTGGTTTCTAATTATTAATGATATCACGATGTATTGTTAAACATATTGTTAATGTTAAAGGGAGACATGTCATGTTCATGTTCAATCCCATGATCAACTGGATTCATATCCATCACATAAGCTTAGTTGTTGTGGACATAAAGCCATGCACGTCTAATCAAATATATATAAATTCAGCAAAATTAAGTCTAATTTGAAAAAATGAAAATTTGAAACTAATGAAAATAAAACATAATAAGAATTATATTTATACATATGACTATCAAAATAGTTTTAAAGTTAATATATTCCTAACATGAACAAGGCATTCAAATTAATAAAAACCAGTTAATATATTCCTAACATGAACAAGGCATTGAAATTAATAAAAACAAAATACACTAGGAACCATGTTTTATGAAAAAGTTTCTTAGGCTTTGAAATTAATAAAAACTAGTTAATATATTCCTAACATGAACACGGCATTGAAATTAATAAAAACAAAATACACTAGGAACCATGTTTTAGGAAAAAGTTCTTGTTGTTGGGATTAAAAACAAAATACACTAGAAAAAGTCTCTCTTGTTGTTAGGGTTAAATTATCCAATTGAAGAATAATAACTATTTTCTAAAATTATAAGATTATATTATGTTAAACCAAAATTAAAGATTATATTATGTTATTGTTTAGGATAAGAAGGAATAATTTTAGGGTTAAATTATTAAATTAAAGAATAATAATTAATTTTCAAAATCATAAAATTATATCACTATTTATTATTCGCGATGAGAAGATGAATGAATGCATGTTATCATATGTTGATCATTTTGTGTCTTTTGTATGTCATCCAAATGCTTCTTCACAATTCCAAGTCTTCCTTTAGACGTGCGCACAACAAAAGCAAAACTTCCTCAAAGTCATATAAACATATATATGTGAATTATGATAAATACAAGAAACAATAACATTAATTCACAATGCATTAATTCTGGCTAATATCAAGTAGTTAGTCTAACTTTAAATCACAAATTAAAAGCAAACAATCAAACAATCACACAATGAATTAGGGGGGTGGGGAAGAGAGATCTTCATAAATGTATTAAATGTAAACAACAAATAAAATTGTATACCTAATTGATGTTGTTAGCACCTTTGCCACCTAAGTATGGGTTCCTCTTGCTTGGACCACTCATTCATTTTAACTCCACCTATTGTCTCCAACTTTACTATGGTTAAGAAAACTAAGAGAGGTGTTGAACCAACTCAAAGTTAGAAACAAACTCAAGAAAAGGAGGCTCCGATAAGGGAAAACAATAAAATTTGAGGATTTACCCTCAAAAAATTACTCCAACATATCCTTATTGTCAATGGTGTCTTACCCCTTCTCCCAACAAGTAACTCATATTTATATCATAAGAATATAGTTAAGCTAATTTTGGAGGGAAACTATGGTTGTATAGGTGTATACACTACATGATCTCTACTCAAGAGTGCACTTTTATTGTGCATTTATTACTTTTTAGGCTTTAAGGAACTCGCAAGTTGCTTGAGAGAAACTTGTGAGCGGACCATGAGTTGCTTGAAGGAAACTCACAAACAACTAGTTTAAGAACTTGAAAATATATGCAGGAGGAGGAGGAATTATACAATAATCATTAGTGAATGCCCAACAAGGCATCTATGGTTAAGGGTGACCAAATAAGGCTATAAGACATGTTGCCTAATGTATGAGGTCATAATGGAAGCTAATGGTTGAAATGCATTATAGTAGTCCAAAGGAATCTCAGAAGTGAACCCAAGTGAAGTCCAACAAATCTAGGATTTAAAAGGTAAATGCAAGCAAAAACCAAAGTATTAGATGACTCTATTCCTCAAGGCAAGCATACCCATGCTAAGGTCAAAACAAGCATGGTTACCAAATCAAGTACACTACAAATACATGAAGTATATTTAGAATGCAAAATCATGGCCACAAAATAATAGAGGGTGGATCCATGTCAAAATAGTATGACAACCACAAGAAAATACAAACTAGATCTACATCTTGGTATTTATCGAGAGAACAATTGGAACTATGTGCTTCGTACATTTATCCTTTCACGTTACCTCCTATTTATAGATGCAATACTCTAATTCACCAGTCGAGCGTCTCGTCATCCAAGTGTTCACCAATTTCTTTCCCATTATATGCATGTTGACTTCCCGTCGACCAATTGTGGTTATCGACTATTCTAGTTAGCTAGTCCGCCACATTGCCATCATTTATCATCTTAAATTCAAGTCAACAATTTCAGTTGTCCCATCGACCAAACTTCCACCATCTGTTGACTAGTCGACTATTGACTTTAGCCATTGACTAACATGCGAAGAATATAACATTCCCGATAACTATAGCTCAAATTCTTCACTTCCAATCCATTAATTGTATGAATCTATGAATAAATTATCTAAGGTCGATCATCGGAGAAACTACCTAATCACTAATGATGGGTGTATATCATTGAGAGATGCAAATTAACCCACTAATGATGATCATGGAAACCAATGCACACAGTACATTCTAACAAGTGTGAATAGATCGTGTGCTAACATCAAATACTTGCAAAATCTATCAATTGAGGGTGATTGAGGTATATGTATTGTCTATAGCAAGGTCAAAACTTGTCATTTATGATTGCAATCCCTAAGGTTCTATAAAGGTATCTAAATCACATTCCCAAAGAAAATGAGTTAATGTCGATAGGAATAGGTCCATTGAGAGGAGTTCATTAAAGCATCTCTCATCAACCAACAAGAGCAAGTATCAGGAACATAATATAATTTGAAGGTATTAGACAATCACTAATAAGAATACACCATATAGTATGACTTCCTAATGAACCAAATGAAATAGCACATAAGAAAGACCCTATAAGCAACAATTAAAAATGACAATTATTGTCAAAGGTGAGGTGTTCCACCAATAAGGAAAATGGAATCCAAGGTACAAAACGAATCTCGCTATGTGAGTAAAGGCCTTGCTATAAACATAGGGGATACCACTCAATCGACTACCAATGATGAAAATCATTGATGACTGCAATGCATTAATGAATTAATGATGAAAATAGGTTCCAAGGTGCTCCAACACTAAATTTATCTCCAAAGTAATGTGTTGCAATCAATAGGAGAATACTCTCTAATGGGAAGGTAATGATAAATCCTTCCACACTAGTATGAATAAAGCATTCATTATGTTGAGGCACTAAGCACAACTTGGCAGTAAGGAAGATTGACATGGAAAATCAAGAAATATAAGAATATTTGACTCCGACTATATACATTCCTTGAACAAAAACATAACACGATGGTGATTCAGGAAACAACTAATGCCAAAAGGGCCAATGATATAGGCCATCAATGCATGAGGAATCAAGGAATTCATTGTAGTGATTGAAAGGGTAACATACCAAAGGAGTACAAAAAATAAAAATCATGGTACAAATCCTAAGACAAATACTAAAACCCAATTGTAGAGGATTGATGTAAAACGGGTGCATGTTCGAGGGAGACATGACTTGAATTCTGGCACATCTATATACATTATTAAGATCTCGATTCTTTCATAGCTCTTTTTTTTTAAATATTAGATTTTTTCTCATGTTAGAAAACCCTGAAAAGGAATAACTTAATGTCATAATACAATGGAAAAGACAAGTTTAACATGGCATGTAACTATGTTCCAAGTGCACATAATAGGCCTGTGCAAAAAAAAATGTAAAAAAATGTGTTATGCAAGAAATGGACACTCATAAGCATGTCTCCTCTAGAGATAAATGGTTGAAATGGGCAACTTATGCAAGAGGAAAGCAACAAAAGTGAATGCAATGGCAATAGGTAAGTTGTGACAAAGCATTAGGTGCTAGTGCGCAAGTAGTTATTAGCAATGCAAATACAATTCAATAAAATGAGAGCCCTCAAGGGAATTGCCAAGAAAAAGAATGAGAGAGAACCATGCAAGTTCAAACTCAATGTTGTGGAAAGGATAACAAGGCTTAAGCCTATGATACAACTCAACATGGGCACCAAAGGGCAAACAAGGTTTTAACTAGGGCAGCCCATGATAAATAAGCTTTGCCATATCAATTACAAATAATGACAAATAAGAACAAATTAAACATCACAACTTATTGGGATTGAACCTAAGGCATAATAATTGCAAAGAAAGGATGACAATAAAGAAATGTAGGGAACAAACACATATTCTTATATGCCAATTAAGAACTACTTACATTGTGACTTAAAAATATTATCATCAAACAATGCCAAATAAAGTCATTTTGTTTCTTCCATAAACTTGAAAGATATCAAAAACACTTTCTCAAGACTAAATCAATACATATTCCAAAATCTAGAAGAAAAATGGTAAGTTAGTTTGCAAATGGTGAAAATGCTTATAAATAGTGTAAAACATATCATTTTCAACATTTTACTTAGAAATTGCCTCATTGCAATTTTACATTGAACTTCAACTATAGATTTTAGGAGCATTAATCGTCTGATTCAAGTGTATTATGAGCTAGGTGCTTCACATTGACCTTCTCTTTATTTTTCTTTTTTTTTTGTAACTAGGGGAATTGACAACTTGGGTAGGGATGGTGCTCATGTGACACAGGGTCCAAGGGTCCAATCCCGTGCACTACCACTATACCCCTAGGTGCAACCATCGAGCCTGCCACAATGGAGCACATTTACCTTCTCTTTCAATTTCATGCATTTTTTCATTTTTTTAGTTGATCGAGACCCCCACTTAAAAGCATGTCTATGCATTTGTGAGATTTCTTTAGTCATATAATGATAAAACAACCCTTCTACAATCCTCCTAAGGAAAAGGAACAAGTTCCCACCACAATCACAACAAAAAGTTGTGGGCTCTCTATGAAAAATGAGAAAACAAAATGATCTAGAAATGTCAATACAATTTTTTGTTGACTATGTAGGTGTATTTGGTATGGTAATTGTTTGGAGAGAAAGAACACATGAGCAAGTAGACGATGATTCCCTTATCCATCTAGTAACACTTAATGCACTACAGGATTGCAACCCCTAAAAAAATTTAGGTGCTCAAACATGCAACCTTATCTCCAACTGCTAAAAAGGATTACTAGGTGTTGGCAACCCAATCAAGACACATTTATGATTGTGGAGGAGATATAAAGATTGAGGTAGAAGATATATATCTATCATAATATAAAGATTGAGGGCTCAACTAATATCCATTAATCATGTTTTATTATTTTTAATGTCAAATGGATGTGTATGCGACTATTGATACTGGCAACCCGTGTATGACACGCGAGTTGCTTTAAGGGAAACCCGCGTCCAAATCTGTATGCGGGTTACAACATGGGTTGCAATGAGAATAGTTGCGTACAGTACGCGGGTTGTCAACGAACATAGTCGCGTATGTACGCGAGTTTTAGTGAAGATAGTCGTGTACATCAATCAACATATAGAAAGATAAAATGGCAAGCTGGTTGGAGGATAAATGCATCTCATGTCATGCCCATCTATAGTGTTTAGGAAACCTTCAATCCCATAGTGTCCTTTTGTGTACCAACATATGAAGTGTCGGCACTTGGACGGAGAAGTGCCATTTGGGTTGATCACAGATGCCCCCTAATGTGTGAGGTCAGAGGGAAGCGATGGCCGAAATACATTATAATCATTATCTTTGGAGAACTCAGAAATCCAATGGAGCAGTGGTAGTACCTGAAACAAATACATAATAATGTCATATACAAAGTCATATCTGAAGATGCTATGTTCAATATACTGGAACACTAGCTCTGTTACAATATTTGAGTACATCATATAGTACGGGTACTAGACCACATATATTACAAAGGTGGATCGAAGCCACAATATACAATAATGATGAGTCTTCAAAGATCTGGAAGCTGTGTAAATAGGTACAACATAGTCTTGTGCAACTTAGTCCATAGATAGGAAAATAAGGTCTTCATAAACAATCCCAAAGAACCAGTACAATCCAAGCCATGTGAATAAATGTTATTGAGGTCGAACATGGAGTGGATTCAACAGATTGTCAATCAATAGCTGATAATCGACAACTGAAGCAAAGGAATTCACCAATAATGAGGGTGAATCCTGAGGTATAATCATCAAAACTCTAGGTCTTCGTCGTAAGGAAGTGCTGATGCGGAACCATATTGTGATAAGGAAGGCAATAGATCCTCCAACGGATCACAAGAGTGACTAGGAACTGGGTAAAGGAAGGGAGACACAAGTAATAACATATATGACAATGATGGAATCATGATATAGATTAGACACAGGGTTAAGTCCTTGAACAGTGAGCACGACATAGCGATGACACAAGGTAGCTTTTTAACTTTACAGATAGAACAACTAGACTTATCTGTCGTGTAGGAGACATGATCAGATTCCCTAGGTAGAACTGACAAGAGGAGGAGTAAGAAACTCAAAGTAAAAGCTGAACTGAAAGTGAACACTGAGACATGAGTATCGGAAAAAAGTAGAGAGTGCTTTATTCAAGGATGACATGCTGCCACTAACTGAAAACCAAAATAAAACTTCTTCCTTACCTTCCCTGTTAAATTTTAATGAGTCCAGGAAAGTCAACTTGGATCTCTCTTCATTTTTTGACAAGCTTGAAGAGAAGAGGGAATAATACTTGATAGTGTCATTGATTTGTAGATTTTATGAGCCCGAACTAGTACATGCTCACCTGGTATTTTCATATTTAGAGAGTCTGAAAATTCCAAAGAAGACTCTAGGGGGGTCCTTTTCATCCAATTTAGTATCCTGAGGCCGGAAAAGTATAAAACATACCACAGAAGAACTATCTTAACTTCCGTAGAAGAAAAGGTGAACCTTTTTCATACATAGTCAGGGAGGTCCGAAAAAGGTTAAATTACCACCTACCCAACGCTCCTTCAAGAACAACATATAGCTTGAGTTTTACGAGTGTGAAGGAAATAAACTCGATGCTTTGTTATTTAGTGTTTAATGAGCATGACAAAGACATAAAGTACTCTCATAATCTTTTTCATGTTTAGGTCCAGAGCACGAAAAAGAGAAAACTGAGCTCAAACCGGGTGTTCCTTTTCCGTAAATTTAGTCCCTCATGTCCGGAAAAGTGATAAACCTGTACATGAGAATACTCTTCTCAATTCTGTAGAAAAGAGAGCGATCCTTTCTCATATTATTCCACATGGTCCGAGAAAGAGATAACCTACCACCAATGTGGATGCCCATGCACGTATTATTAACGAGCTTGAACGGATAAGTTAACTCAGCAGTCAAGTCTATTTTTAAGGAGTCAGACCTGGGCCGAAAGAAACTCCATAAGGGTGGGGAGTCCTATAAAGGGATAGCTTGTAAAAAGAGACCAAAATGAGGTTCAATTTGGCATGAAAAATAGCTAAAAAGATTCACCTGTACCTAAGACAGCTGCAGCATGAGCATCGAAAGACAAAATAGGTTCTAAATGGGGATACCCATGAGAGGAAGGCCCTATCCACGGAAGAACAATGGTAAAGACAAGGAGCTAATGGTTAAAATACCATAGTCCGTGGTTAGAATGTTAATTGCTAGGTTTAAAATGCAATAGGTAAAAATGCAGAATGCATGTGAAACGATAAAAAACCATCTTATATGAGCAAAAACACCTTAAAATGATGACAAACCTGTTACAAGGAAAAAATATATGGTATTAGTTTTAGAAATTGTGAACTATAGGGAAAAAACCCACTTTAAGAAATAAAATTTCTATAAATAGTTCAAAAACATAAATAAAACTCACCATTTGAATTTTTAGCCATAAAAGACAAGTTTTCACCTCTACCTTCAATTGCTCGGCGTGGATAATCCGGTGGACCAATTCCAAATCCGCAAGCGTCAGGTAATACTACACTCCATGCTCTTCAATTTGATCCAATCATTTATCAAAATTAGGCCCTAATTTTATGTTTTTAAGTGCCCTCAACCAAGCAACGTTGTGTATGTAGGTTCTCTATGTTGAAACTCGCGTACACACGTTATCTACGCGGGTTGCCCGAAGGACAGTCGCGTACGCTGCGTGAGGTGAACAAGAAGCATATAGGGTCAAAAATTTGAAATTTTACATGAAACTGAAAGTTTGCAAATGCTTGTTTACTAGGTTTGAAGATGGTGCTTGAGTGGAGGAAGCACGAACATGAAGATATGGATCAAGAAGCACTCCAAGATTCCCCCACCGTGAATGTTTTACGTTCAAGTGGGTTGTTAAAGTTTTTTTGTACCTCACCTATGCGGGCCAATGTCCGCCTCTTAGAATTCCTGATAAATTATTGGGATCATGACTTGGGCATGTTTGACCTTCAAGGTGAGTCCTTGGAGATTACTTCAGAGGATATCTATTTCATTGCGGGTCTATCACGACGGGGAGCTTCGATAAACTTAGAAGGCACCGGCAGAGGCGGTGATCCTCTAAGTGTCCAAAACTATATTGATGTATACTGCGCACCAGGCACACAAAAGAGGGGTAGTTGCATCCCCATTGTACACGTACGTGACCTTCTTCTATAGGTATTGACAAGTACCATAGTGAGGGTTGTGGGATCATCTTCTCTTCATCTTGCGACACGAAACCAGATGACACTAGCAATGGATTGTATACAGGGGGGCCTATATGACTGGTGCTTGGGAGTGATCCCGATTATAAGAAAATAGCTCTCTGACTGCAAGAGAGGAAGGAGAAGAATTTTGGATATTCTAGCACACTGGTAGCCTTCTTCTTTGAGAGAGTGTCAGGATTGAGCCCTGCAGTACCCTTGCCAGTTCGTTCTCCTCGTCAGCCTAGGTTGAGTAGATGGGGAGATATCTTCCTCCACCAAGGAGTTGGTGGCTCAATGCAGAGTGTCTATGATGATGACTTCTACTTTTGGTGGGAGCGTCAGTTTCCAGCTTTGGAGCAGTTTCCATATGCTAGAATGGATTTCCGGGGTGATGCAGACCTCATCCTCCCTCCAGGAGGAGCATGGGGAGAGTTAGGTAATTTTTATTTTTAAATTTTTAAATTTTTATGAATTTTAAAATATAGAGATATATACATATGTATAAGAGTTCTAATCCTATTAAAATGTCAAAATGCAGATATTGGATCGGTCTGCCCTGAAGGGCATACACGCATGTATGTGCATCCTGTCTTGGGAGAATACCAGGGGCTGATTAGGGTTCTGGAGGGGAAGCTGGCCACGCTTACCCAGAGAGTACCCACCTTACGGATTGAGCATATCCCAGCCATCATGCAAGAGTTCATGGTTGGTGTACCACCTGTCTGGATACGCCTTTTGAGGTGGGTAGCCAGAGCAATATTAGTATACAAAGATGCTGTTGAGGCTGCTGAAGCCGAAGAGGCTGAAGAAGCTAGAGTACATGATGGCCGGGGGGACCAGGGTGGTCCAGCTTAGATCTAGGGCATTTGATGGACTTTGATCCATATTTTGTATATTTTTTGTATATTATACAGTTATGACTAGATCCGAGGATTAGATACTCGGCCTATCTATATGGATAGATATTTACACACACACACACACACACATATTTGCTGGTTTATTTACAAATGTTTTTTATGTGTTTGATGTATACTTTTTATGTAAGATGTGTTAAATTCCAATCCAAGATGTAATTAGCGTATGCATCAGTTAATGAATTTTGATTCCTTGGAATATGATTGAATGTAATGAACTCAAAATTTCTTTCCAATAACCTAACTTGCATAAACTGACGCAATATAATAGGGTTTCGCACCTGGTAAGCCCGATTGAGCTGGGAAACCACCAGTTGAGAGTCTAGTCGGACTTCCAGCTGAGTGATACCACGTGACAAAGCATCCCATAGAAGCTCAATGACGACCCTATATTCAACCACATTATTGGAAGTAGGACCTAAGCAAGCGCCTCCTGAGGCAACTAGCTGTCCTAAGGGCGAATAAATGACCCATGTAGACGAAGCTAAATTACAAGTGTGGCGACTGGCGCCATTAGCGAAACCTACGAACCTCTCGGAAGACATCTAAAACAACCAACAGATGGTATAAAAAACACAAACCGACAAACTAATGTACATAAAAATACATACAATAAAAGAAAAGAAAAAGTGCTAAGATTAAGCATAGTACTTTTTCAGATAGAGCCCATTTCTAGGCTCAACCAACTTATTCCCATTGAAATATATCAATTAATATGTGCCTTTCTTTAATACTTTCAACACGATATAAGGTCCTAACCACATAGACCTGAACTTTCCTGCCCATAGGGGTTCCTTGTCTTGGTCCCAGAGCAAAACAAGTTCTCCCTCAGCGAAAATTCGAGGCTTGAACGATTTATCATATTGGCTTTTGACCCTATTTTTATGAGTTTGGTTTGCTGTCAACGCATCTCTACGATGTTCATCAAGGTGTTCTAAATGTAATAGATGTTCTTTAAGCTCAGTCGTATCCAGTATCACATGAATAGCAATTTTCAAAGACGGGATTTCACATTCAATCGGGGTAACAACTTCCAGTTTGTTAGCACTCAGAATGTACCCAAGTTGTAGGAGGCACACCCCGAGGTAACAACAAAACCACTTTAGGAAGATATTGATATTTCTCTCCCAGAGAGGGATCTCTCAACACAAATCTTACAAAATCAAATGATAAACAATATTTAAGCATTCATTCATTTGGCTGAACCAATCACGTATCCATTGGGCAAGGAGTCATATACAGGTAAAAGATCATAAAGATACATACACGAGAACTATCAAAGGCAAGATAATCACATCATTACAGTCGTCAAATTTGATCTGGGTGAAAAGGAAGAGATGAGAAAACAGTCCATCAATACAGAGCGTGTAAGACGAATTCCATATCAATTTTAGCGGAAAAATCGCATAATATCTGAAATAATGAATAGAGCATAAACATATGAATTCTACTCATTCAACACTGCATTCCAGATATGAAAGAAGAACAAAATGGAGTGTTACACAAAGGAAATAACAAGCACATGAAGGAAATGGCACATATTGCAACGTCAATGACACATGAATCTCTGATAGGAAACTTCTCATGCATTCACTTTATTACTCAAAACAGATATGTCTTTCCAAACCAGCAATTCTTTTGATGGGTTCCAACCCCCATCTCATAAAAAGATACAAATATATAGATCAAATAATAAGTCTGCCTCCAGCAGATGAACCACAGAATGACCCGCGTAAATTAGAGTTTGTAACTAATTTCCTACACCACTAGGAAGTTGTTACAACTCCATTCCTAACAGATCATAGAGTATCACATCAACCGAGTAACAAACTTGGCCACACAACTCCACGTCCCTGCTTCATCAGCCCTTCGGTATCTGCCACCTGTTTCCTACGGAGGAAGAGTATACTTTGGT
>LPNX010234437.1:0-45192 GCA_001517045.1 Pseudotsuga menziesii | reverse complement strand
TCATTAACTGGTGCTTGTGAACGATTTTCTTTGCTGACAGGACTATCGAGACTCTGTCCTTTATGCCCATATCATGCAACTTTTGATATGTTAACGAATCCAGGAAGTCCAGGGTGTTTTGGGCGGTAGTGAGAGGTCTCTTCACCATGTGTTCGTTTACTACTCTCAATCTTTGCTGAGCTGAATCTATCAAACCACACAAATCATCAATATAATTAAGGTAGTGCCTAAACTTGGTAATCTCAATACTTATGGTGTCCCAGATGATATGCTTTGCCCCCTGAAGGGGGCCTTTCCCAATACACTTCTCCTTCAGTTCTTCAACCTTCTGTTGTAATTAGCTCTTGTCCTGCAAGAGCTGCATTCTGCTTTCACTAACCTTGGCTAACTCGGCTTTCACCTTCTCATTTTCGGCCTGCAATTCCTTAATAGTCTCCTCTTTCAAACTCACTTGGGACATAGACTCCAACAGGTCATATGCAGAACAATCAGCTAATGGCTTTCGGATATCTACAATGGATAAGTTGTCACCGGTAGGGGTCTGGTTTATTAGCTCATCCATAATTTCCTTTTCCACAGTCTGGTTTCTCTCTATTACGGAAATTTGGGACAGTAGTGCTTCCTTCTCGGCATTCCACTTATCCTTCTCCTCTTGTATCTCTCTAGCCTTCCCTTTGTATTCCATCATTTCCTGATGGAGTTTATCTTTCTCCTCCTGGAGGGCTAGCAATTCTGCTGATTGGACATGTTCTGAGCCTGGCATTTTCAACCTCTTCTTCAAAACTTGCAGGGCATTATCCTTTTCTTCTAACAACCTCTTTACGGCTTGGGTACTATCTGAGCTGGCGATGTCCGCTTGCAATTTTTTCACCTGAACCATATTTGCTTTGTTTTCCACTTTCTCATGTCTCAATTGGATTTCCAACTTGTCAACCAATGCTTCCAACTTGTTTATCCGCATCATGGCTTGCAACAGGTCCGAATAAAGAATGTCGTTGGTCTGCTTGTGTAACTGTATCTTGTCTGGAGTACTAATTTTATCCAGACGGATCTCTATTTCAGACATTCGTTTATCATTCACAATGGCCATATTGAAAGTATTTTTCTCTGCATCTCTAGCAGAAACTAGAGATGTTTTAGAACTATGCAGGTTCCTTACCCTTGGGAGCAAATTTCTTGTTTCTTCCAGGGATTGCTTCCTCTTCTCTAGGTAGCTCGCTTTGAGCTCTTCTTTTGATTTAAACAGGGAGCCTGATTCTAGACTGTTAATATCACCTTCTGAATCTTTAAAGGAAAACTGACTAACCTGTACTGTCTTCAGGGGAACCAAAGCAGCCCTTTTGGAAACTCCGGGCGCCCCTTCATCCACGATCTCACCACCTCCGAGCAGCTTCGCTTTCTTATGGGATGTTTGTTCATCCACATCCATACTCTGGGCTTCGGCTAAACTCCTCTTGGCAGCAATACTGACACCCTCTGTGATTTGGATCTCTGAACGAGATGCAGGATTTGCCTCTGCCTCTGCCTCAGCATTGGTCTCGTCAGTAAATGTGAGCAAATTAGCTGTCTCAGATAACCCTTCAACGGCTCGATGCTCAAACGGTTTGTTCCTGTTTGCTTGCTTTCTCAATGAAATCACCTGGTGGGGGTCGTAGCTCATATTTACATCCTTAATGAATTCCATGGGCTCCATCAATCTCTCTATACATGTCAGGGCACCTTTGCCTTTAAAAATGAAAGGGCCGACCTTAAAAGGAAATTTAATATTCAAAGATTTCCTGAAAGCACCGAAGTGCTCCTCCTCTGATAACAACCTTTGTCTCATAAACTCCAGAGCAAAAATTCTTGGAGTTAAAAAAGAAGGCAACCTATAAGGCTGACCAGTAAAGCCGTACACTCTCAAAATAGTGTAATCTTTGTACAGGAACCAGTCTCCCACCCATCCTTCGGGTGAGGACTGCATCAAATATCTCATTTCATCGAAGACCCGGGGCAATTCTCCATCAAACAACATCCTGTATATTTCGGACATGATCGAATTGGCAAATTCGATCAAGTGGATTTGCCTTGGCAAATCAGAAGAGGATAGAGTACTCAAGAACTTCAATTCGGTAACATTGGAACATATCAACATGTTAAGCAAATGTGATTGAAATCTAAAAAACTGGACCTTGGGAAACTCAGTCAGCTGGAGGTGGATTGCCTCGGCAAGATACTCGTCCAAATTAAGCACAGGAGCTGACTAGGACTCGGGACTCAAAGAATTCACCTTTAACAGGAAACCAAGGACAACATGACCTATATGACAATCGTCACCTAGACCCAACACCTGACAAACCAAAGACATCACTAATTGCACCTCAGTTCTGAAAACATGCAAGGGGTAAGGTAAGGAGAGGCTATCCAGGGACTGACCTTCCTTCAGGATACTTGACAGGAATCGAGAGCGAGCATCGATTGGGCAATTTCGGAAAAACTCAGCAAGGACGGCTTCATTCACAGACTCACGGTTTCTAGGATAACTTTCGGGCAAACTAAGATTTCCCTAACTACTGAAGCATCAATTTTACACAATACCCTAGATGCAGACTGACTCACAATGACCCTCTGAGAGGGGGGATAATTTACCGCGCACCATTCGGCAAATTCAGGGAAGTGGAGGGTTTGCTCCAGGGCGAAAAAGTATAAAAAGGACTTGCACACATTCAGAACATCATTTCCCTGCAAAAAACAAGACCATAACCTTTCTTTACTGCCAGACACACTTCCTGTAGACAGGAAAGGGTCACAGACACCTCTGTGCCTATCTACCAAGAATTCTTCCCTTTCATCCGGGACCCGACCAGACACGGAAGCTTTGCTCTGTTGGTCCATTACTCAATTTATAACACGAATTGGGCGAAGAAGTTACAGGTTTTGAGGTCCTACCTGGCTCACTGCGAAGGCGTGTGCTCGGAACGCGTCTTGGTACTTGACAACTGGAAGCGCCCAAATCGATAGGTCCTTTTCGCCGGGTCCCAAGAAATAAAATAATCAGAGAAGATGTCAACTTCTGCCTTTATAGGACCACCCTGATTAGACACGTGGGAAGCATTTATTTCCGCAACCACTACCTATCTCTAACAACCGCGCATCTTTCTCTTCCGGGTTCATTTCTGACCGCCGATCTCTTCTGCGCAAATTCCTGGCCTTCGGATCACAAGTCACATGCCCTTTTTCGCCGAGCCTTCTCGCTTTAACCATCGCGCAACCTTGGGTCCTGGAGTTATCCGCAGCCGCTGATCTGATTTGCCTTCGCGGGTGGGCCGTCGGATCACGTTTTGTTTACCAATTCCGCTGGGCTCTTCCCCTTTAACCGTCGAGCAACTTTGCTCAGCGGAATCGTTCCCAACCGTTGATGCGATCTGCCTTTGACCACGCGCCGTTAGATCAAGTGCCGTGTACCAAATTCCGCCGGACAATCCAGGATTATCCTCCGTGCTTGTTCCTCCTCTGGAATTCTTGTCGGCCGTCGATGAGATTGCCTAGCGCTCCTCAACCGCCCGATCCTGTGACACGTATCACATTTCGCAGAGCGCTGTGGGTTTATCGGGTGCGCAAATTCCCACCCCGGAATCATTGTCAGCCGTTGATCCACTAGGCTCTGATCTCCAACCGTCGGATCAAGCGGCACGTAACCAATTCCGCTGGGTGGTTCAAAGGTTATTCCGCGTGCACGTTAATTTCTCGGGAACCGACATATCCGTCGATCTATGCTGTCTTCAATCCTCGGCCGTTGGATCAACTTCCACGCACCCTTTCCTCTGGAAGCCCTGACGCTTATCCGTCGAGCGAGTTCCGGCTGCGGAATCGATCCCGACTACCGATGGGATCCGATTCTGTCCCTCCACCGTCGGATTGAGAGGATTATATGTGTTTCCGCCGGTCCTCCATTTCCTTAACTACCTTGCACTTTCAGACAGCGAATTTAGTATGAGCCGTAGATCAACCCCGAACAAATGTTAGAACCCCCGATGTGTGCAGGCGGCTAAAGGCCCGAACTACCCTTATCTTACTCCATGTCTTGACGGGCGGAAGGAGTATCAGCCATGGATTTGCTCCTCTTTTCAATCACAGCTCAGGATTTATCTCAACTCGGCTGCTCTTTAGACTATCAGGTCCCCTTTGTACTATGCCTTTAACCCAAAGTATTTAAACAACACAATCTTACCTCCCCTTAGTCTTATATCTCTTTTGTTGAATACAGGTGTTAACACACTCCATGGATGAGTTGGAATGGGGAGAAACCCGTAGCAGTTTTTACATTGGTTCGATACGCCCAAAGAGTAGGGTATAACATGATATGCCAATTTGAACGGGCTGCATTAATAGTATGTTTGAGGATAGTTTTCAAAGTTTTATTAACAGCCTCGACCTAACCATTGGCTTGAGGATAGAACGAGGATGAATGTTACTGTCTAAAACCTAGCATAGTGGTCAGTTTCGTCATCATGCTATTTTGAAAATGACTGCCATGGTTAGTGACAATCACCTTGGGTATACCAAATCGTGCTATAATTTGATTGAACACGAAAAAAGTTGCAGTTTCCCCGTTAGCTCTAAAGGTGGGCATTGCCTCCGCCCATTTTGTAAAATAACCCACGGTGACAATGATATATTTGTGCCCCCTAGCCGAGGCTAGGTTACACTTCACGTAGTTAATCCCCCACTTCATGAAGGGGCCCACCGAGATAATGGGAAATAACGGAGCAGGATGTGACCACATCTTCCTGGTGTAAAGTTGACAAGGATGACAACGCTTCATGGCTTCCACACAATCCTTAAAGATCGTGGGACAGAAATAACCGGCACGTAATATCTTCTGGGCCGTTGTTAACCCAGATAAATCACCCCCACACGCTCCACTATGGGCATCATTCAAGACAATCTCTGCTTCCTCGTGGGTAAGACATCGACGCAAAATGAAATCTACCCCCCTACGATATAAAGTATCTCCTCTAATGAGGTAGTTCTTAGCATGTAGGCATAGTTTATGTCGTTCTTCCCGCGAGAAAGCTGTAGAATACTTCAAAGTCTGGAGATAGATAAGTATATCTCCGTACCAGGGATCAGAGGTGGAAATAAAAAAGATGTGCTCATCTGGGAATGAGTCTTCTTCAATGGCTACATCTTCATCTAATGGAAATTTTGCAATAAGTTCAACAAAAAATAAGGATTTTTTGGATTTGGGGGACTGAAAATCCAAGTCAAACTCTTGGAGAATGACTATCCATTTGTTAAATTTGCCACCAACTATCTATCAGGACAAAACATATTGAAAAGGGTTAACATCTGCCACTACCATTGTAGTCCTTAGTAAGATGTAGTGACATAACCTATGAACAGCATAAACAGTTGCTAAGGCCAATTTCTCGACGTGGGAGTACCTCAGTTTAGGTCTGGCTAAAGCACGGATAAGATAGTAAACGACATGATCTTGGAGCCTATCATCCTCCTGGACTAGGACTACCCCTATGGTCGACTCAGATGCGGCCAGATACAATATAAAATCCATAGAGTAATCTGGCGGACGCAATAATGGTGCCGACAACAAAGCTTTTTTCAATGCCTCGAATGTGAGTTGTGCAGTTTCATCCCATACAAATGGGTGTCCTGTTTTAGCAGGCGCATGAAACCCTTAGTAATCTTGGCATAGTTTACAATGAAATGTCGAAGAAAATTGGACTTTCCCTGCAGGCTCTGAAGTTGCCTGATAGAACGAGGAGGAGGCAGGTTTACAATGGCCTCAACTTTTAACGGATCCACCTGAATGCCTCTATTAGAAACAATGAATCCGAGAAGTCTCCCTGACTCGACACAGAATACACACTTGTGGGGATTCAAGCAAATTTTATAGTATCTGCATCGTTCAAATATCAAACGCAAGTGATCTGGATGGTCAATCCTCTTACGAGAATGTGCAGGCAAATGATCAAGGTAGGGCTCGACAATGGCTTTGATATCATGGAAAGCAAAATTCATTGCCTACTGAAAGGTTGCCCCAGCATTTTTCAATCCAAAGGGCATTTTTTTGTAAACAAAGGTACCCCAAGGAAAAATGAAAGCAGTTTTATGTTGGTCTTCCGGTTTTATTTGAATTTGATTATATCCGGAGAAACCATCCATAAACGAAAAAACTTCACTTCCCGCACAAGCATCAATAATTTGGTCTATAAATGGCGTGGGATAGTTGTCCTTAGGATAGGCTTTGTTTAAATATCTGAAGTCAGTACAGATGTGTATGGTCCCTTGATTCTTATAACCAGGAACATGGTTGGATACCCATTCCGTAAAAGATATGGGATAAATAAAACCGGCTTTCAACAATTTTTCCACTTCAGCCTTCACTACCGCTGCTTTACGCGGGTTAACAGGTCTCAACTTTTTTCAAATAGGTTTAGCGTCAGGGTATGTTCGGATATCATGCTCGACTATAGATGGATCAATGCCTGGGATCTCCTCATATGACCAGGAAAAAACATCGCAGAATTCCTTAAACAAGGTGGTATAAATGGCAATTTCCTCAGGAGAGCAGTTTACGCTGATATGTATATTTTCCACAACGTTAGGATTTACAGAGATGTTGATAGGGATGGTAGCAAAAATATTTGCCATATTCCCCTCAGCAAACATTCCTTCCCTAGGTAAGGGATTAACAGGTGTATCAACATCATCTGTCAGTCTCACCTGAAACTCTTGACTCTCTATCCTGCTTAGCTCTGGAAGAAAATAGGATCAATGATGAAGATCTTCACAAATCTGATCTTGTCTGCACATGGCTTCCAGAATGGCTTCATCAGAGGGTAAAACCATATCTAAACAATCAATCGAATGCAAAGGGTTTTTTGCCCAAGCAGGCAGATAGACTTCTTCCAATTCCTTTGAGACTGAAAATGGAACTGGAATGGGATCAACAATGGTTTGTGTGATAGCTTGATAAGCTACTTCCACTGTCGATAGGGGCAATTCAGGTTCATGGTGGGTAGGGAGAACCCAAGGATCAGTCCTATGAACAACCGTAGCAATGGACTTTCCCACACTAGTAGAACCTATATAATTAATAGGAGCTAGAAGATCGAATGTTCCCATTAGTGATGTGTACATTCTAGCCCCTAAGCTCTGTGCAATAGGTTTGACCTGATCAACCAATGGCACAACAGACTCATTAGACTCCATGCGCCCTTTTCGAGTAAAATCGAGTTGGTCAATAGTAACCAACTTCCATTCATGTGGAAACACTACCACCTGAAATACGACTGATGCAATAGCAGACATGGCATAAGTCCAGCTTCTTCTGAAAAGCAAATTATAGTCCAAAGGTGCATCAATCACCTCTACCTCAACATACACCGCTTTCCCTGTTAGCTTA
This sequence comes from Pseudotsuga menziesii, assembly GCA_001517045.1. Lineage (NCBI taxonomy): Eukaryota > Viridiplantae > Streptophyta > Pinopsida > Pinales > Pinaceae > Pseudotsuga > Pseudotsuga menziesii. The sequence goes on along the minus strand of LPNX010234437.1, from coordinate 37,784 downwards.
ATTTCAAAAGCCGGTAGGATATCATGCGGACAAAATGACCTTCCGTCGAAAGCAGTAAGAAGGGCGTTTGACGGGACCAGCTCTGGGGATCCAAGAGCTTTCCAACATGACAAGGACATAACACATGTAGAAGCACCCTCGTCAAAAATTGCCCTTCCAATGGTCTTTCCACCATGGATGACATCTATTGATAAGGCTACATGGTAAAGTAGGTGAATTTTGACATCAGAAAAGTGAAATTTCGCCACGAGACTCGATGAGTCCATATTGCCTAAGGCTGCTAAGAGTGCATCCCACTGGGTGGGACAACTCTGTAACACCTCTAAAGCCGACATTGTACAAGGTGTCTGGGCTAAGTCTTCAACCACAAAGTAGTTGGATGCAGCCTTAACATTAGGATTATGCAAGGTCTTCTTAAAGACACCTTTCAGTATCTTGGGCATAGTTTCAGCAGGTTTCTGAATCGTGAGAGGGTTAGAAGTTTCACCTATAGACTTACCCTTCTTAGAGGTCTCTTTTTCATAGTTCTTATTCCTGGTCTGTAGCAAAGTAGAAGATCAAACCATGTTGACATAATTGGGATCAGGGGCATTTGGGGTGCCCCCTGCTGCATTCAAAGCTAAAGTAGAATTCTGCCTTTGGGGAAACGAATCCTTCAGGACAGCCGGTTGTTGAGATTTTAACAGCTTCTGGGCTTGTTCCATAAGGGGACAAAGATGGGTGAGGTGATCCTCATGGCACAACTTACATGGGAATTTCACCTTTTTCTTTTCTTTCTTGTCCCCATCAACATTATTTGTGGGTTTCTGCTTGTTTTGATTTCCCTCCCCTTTCTTTCCTCTCTTCTTTTTCCCACCGGGCTACTGATTTCCCTTCTGAGAGGTCTGTGCAAAAACATTTGCATTTTGGGGTTGAGGGGGTAGCCTTTGCTGCCTCCGACGTAGAATGTTTAACGGACAACTGATGGAGATGTTTGGCCAAAGATTCTATAGTGGGAGAATTAACGGACCCAACCACACCATCGGCATGGGGTCCAGGCTTAGGTTTCTCTGCATTGTGTGTTGGCCTCGGTGCCTCAGGGATAATCTCATACAAGATCCCAAACTGAGAGTAAATCAAATCTAATTGCTGGGCCCTAAGGATAGCTTCTTCCTCACTCGTCACTCCTGAAGTAAACACGTCCTTAGATATATAAGGAAATAATGATTTAGGGAACCATTCTTGTAAGAACTTAGGAGGAATAGTGGCTTTAATGAGGCTCTTTCGCCTCCTCCACTCTTGGATGTGATCCGGGATGTGGGTGGCCTTGTTCTGCCAGAAGGTAGATAACAAGTTCGTTCCGAAATCATATCGGACAGGAAGCTGAAAGTGGCTAAGGAATGCGTTAGCCAAGTCCCAAAAACTACTAAACGTAGTAGAAGGAAACTCAATGTACCATTTTTCCGCAGTACTCGTCAATGTTCTTTGGAACAGCCTCAACCTAACTGAATCTTCATTCAGTGAGTTGGAAGAGCACCATAAATGAAAAGTAGTGGCATGAACCCCAGGATATTCACCAACTTTGCCTTCAAATTTCGGGATGTCCGAGGGTAATTTGGTGGGGACAGGTGGCTAGGAGGGATCATGCCTCACCAGGTCATTCATCAGTTTAGACAAATCTGGCAAGTTTAACGTTTCTAGGAAAGGAATCTTAGGTCGAACCGGAGCACAAAAAATGCCAGTCTGGGGATTAGAGGGACTTGCCCCCAAATTCCCATATGTAAAGGTGGGGTTGCCCCCTGCTGCCGGTTGCGAAGTGGATGGGTTACTTTGAAATGGATTCCATCCATAAGCCATAGGATTGTTGGTATAAGGTGTAGTCTAAGAGGTTCTGGCTGCCCCAATCGAAACTGGGGTTTGAAATACAGGAGCGGGTATCCCTCCGCTAAAAAGCGAAAAGGGAGAGCTCGTGAACGGAGCAGAGACTGGGGTTTGGAAACCTTGACCATAAGGGTTAGTGCTTCTAAACTGCACTCCTACATAAGAGGGTGGTGGGCCTACATATGGAGTGGATGGGGGTATATGCCCCCCATTCCAAGGAAATCGTTGGACAAAAGCCGAGGATCCTATAGGACCACTCTGGGTAGCGTGTGTGAAAGAGGTTGGAACTGTAGGTACACTTGGAATCCCAATGACCATACCACCAGAAGCACCTGCTAGGCTTGTGGGAACCAGCGGTAATGCTTGATCTAGGGGTACTTACCGGGGGAGGTAGAACCCCTTCAGTTGGGATGTCTGAGGTGAAAATGAAAGAACTCTCTCTTGCACTAGACATTATTCTGCCCACAAGGACACCAATAACGGGTGGATCAAAAGGTCGAACTTGAATGATCACATGATCGTTTAAATCAGTCAGAGGTGTATTAAAATTCCTTGCAAACTCGTCAGCCTGCAAGTCTTCTATCTCAACTGTGTTCAAATTAAGACAGTTTGCCCTAAGTTCTGGTTCACTCGAAACTTCGCTTACTCCTATCAGTTCAAATGAACCGTCCGTGTCCAATCTCTGCCTTTGAGGGGGAGGTGGAGGTTCCAATGTGATAAGAGGAGGAAGGTTTTGCAACCTTCGTGACCTTCTGATAGGTTGGTCCTCCATGATTGTAAATTTGACAATTCAAACCCTAAGGTCGTCTAAACACAGAAAAACCACAGAGCAATCACTACGAAAAATCCTAAAGTCTCAACAGTCAACAAGGATAAAAGATATGCTTTCCTGAAGAAAGCTGAAAGACATTTGCTTGGCATCCTTGAAGAGGTTCTTAGGCACAAGCGGAGGAATCACCCACCACCATCCTACACTTTCAACAAGGGTTACCTTCCAAGCCCGCCCAAGGTGAACCAGAAATAGCTTTCTGGTTTACCTATGTACAAACCCTAGATGTCAAGAGACTAGAGGCTACCTTAACTATATCAACAGTCTGGGGGGATAGTTGCAAGCCTGATTCATACGCATGGGCAGGGTAGCTGAGCCTGAAACTTCGTCTAGGACAGAATCCCCAGATGCGTAAAAATCTTGATTTACGTTTCGACAAGGAATCGGAGGGTTATCTCCTCAGTCCAATGCCTCCACGCAGCCTTGTGCTTGAATCCCGTTTGAGAGGAGCTTCCCAGATACTATCGATAAAGAGAAGGATTTACCTATCGATTGTCCCACTATGTATGAATTTAAATACTTATTAGGAGTTTACACTTCCTATCCCACAAGTCTAGCCTAAGCTAGTAGGTGTATGGCCCTAAAAAACAAAAATTACTAATAAATTTTAATTATTGTGTTTATTTTAAGGGCTATTTTTTACTCAGAAGGAAAGTGGAGTGAAAGACTATGATGTTTTTGACTCGGTAAGAAATGTAAAAAAACAATTGGTGTAGACTTTCAAAGCAAATTATCACTACTTAAAAACGAGCTTCTGTTTCTTTTTTTTTGTAAATGTAAGCTGATGAAAATGCAACGAATAAAGAGAAAACTAAGACTATATTTTTGTAATTTTTGAGATTATATTTAAAATTTGAAAACAAAACTACTATATGCAAAGCAAATGCAAAATTTTCTAATGTTTTCTTTTCACTTTTCAAATTGCTCAAAGACTACTATGCACCTAAATGCACAATACTTGAGTATGCTTGAATAAACTAACTGTATAAAATAAGCAAAATGAATTAAAGCAGACTCATAAAAACCAATGATCAACCACCTAAGGAAGACTTGGAACCCTAGCTTGGGTGGACACAATGAATACAAATCACTGAGATCAAACAAAGGCAAGTGGAAAACCAACACTATTCGAAAATATAAAGGAAAATACAGTGTCTAGAACCCTGATCACTGATTCAGACAACCAACGCTTGAACCTATAACCCAATAGGAGGATCCACTTCAAGTTGCTAACAGAAAGACAATCCAAACAATAAATTTTCAAGGGCTTTACAAGAAAGCACAAGGTATGGCTAACAAGGTCATCAAACTCACAATGCAATGCTCATAAAGAAGGCTAATCAGTAAACAAAATTTATAGAAGGACAGGGACAAGCAAACCCTAACCCAAAAATTTTAATGCTCAGGATTGTACGCGACTTTGTACAAGGGCAACTCGCGTACTTTATGCGACTGTGCTATAGAGGAACCCGCGTACGCCGACCTCTGTACGTGACTGTGTGCAAGAGCAACCCACGTACATGTATAAAATTTTTAAATAAAAAGAATAATTTTAAAGGTCTTCAAACACCACTCTAATCATGAACCAAGACAAGACACCACACACTAAATCAAGGCAAATACTGGGCACTGATCTACATAATATAACCCACAGCAGTCTGGGCTCCCCAACGGAGTCGCCAGTTCTGTTGTTCAGGAATAAACATCCTTATAACCTAGGGTTTGGGGTTACCAACGTACATCTAAAACTTACAGACAATCAGCTTTAAAGTACAGAAAGGAAATAGGAAGATATATTGGACTCACCCGATTATCGACGGTTGATCCAAGCTTTGTCTTCTCCCGCTCTGCTTCTCTCCAAAGCTTTCAGGGATGCACCTCCTTCACCTGCAAAGAGCGAATTCTCCAAGTACAAAATTATACATGTATATATGAAAGGTTAGATAAATAACATATATAGTGCTTAATCAAATATATTTATCAACCATGATACATGAAAGAGACTCAACACAAAGTTGGAAGAAGAATTCTCTTTATTAACACTAGTGAATGAGATAAGTGTACAACCCAATGCTTGAAACAAGGACTCCTCTGCAACCAAAGGAATCTGAGTTCTGCTGCTCCAAATACTTCTGAAGATATACCGCCAGCATAACTTTACTCTCCAAGATTGATTCATTAATGCCCTCCCCAAGGCCTCTATTTATATTTTGGGAAATAGAGCAGTTTCAAAGGTTGAGGAGGTTGAGACAGTTGAGATGGTTAATGTTTAGGGCTCAACTAATCTCCATTAATCATGTTTTATTATTTTTAATGTTGAATGGATGTGTATGCGACTATTGATATTGGCAACCCGCGTATGACACGCGAGTTGCTTTAAGGGAAACCCGTGTACAGATCTATACGCGGGTTGCAATGAGAATAGTTGCGTACAGTACGCGGGTTGTCAACGAACATAGTCGTGTATGTATGTGAGTTTCAGTGAAGATATTCACGTACAACAATCAACATATAGAAAGATAAAATGGCAAGCTGGTTGGAGGATAAAAGCATCTCATGTCATGCCCATCTATAGTGTTTAGGCAACCTTCAATCCTATAGTGTCCTTTTGTGTACCAACATATGAAGTGTCGGCACTCGGATGGAGAAGTGCCATTTGGGTTGATAATAGGTGGGCCAATAGTATTTACAAGTGGAGGTTGATATGGAGGAGTACACATTGTGACCAAGTATCTTAACTTGTATTGTTCTAGAAGGTCACAAAAAATGAGCAACCAAGTCCCTATCATCCACATTCAAGATGCATGCCTCAAAACCATATTGTTAATTTTGACATGAATGCCAATATTACCCTTTTGACACTTAGCTTCACATACCTTGGTTCATTATGAGGTAGAGTGTATGAAACCCACAGTGTTTGATTAATGCACTGCTATAAAGGGTAGCAAGAAGGCCCAACTCATTTATTTCATATTAGGTAAAAAAATAACTTTGGGCACGAGAGTATCATTTTTTTAATTTTTTCTTATATAGAATCCATGTTATGTTCCTCCACATCCCCATTCCACTGACTAGGTTAAGAGAGCTTGAGATGCCTTGATGGATTGGTTTGATATACATGTTGGGAGGAGGGGCAATATACAATTCCTTGTTGATTAGATTTTTGTATTGGTGATATAATTATATCAATACTATTGAATACCATCCCTATGTTATGATTGATTTTTGTCATAATTTTAAGTTAGTGTTACCTCCCAAGGCCCAGTGGGGCAACATAATTAAGATTTTTTTTGGAAGTAGCTTATAATATTTGTGTATTTTAAAATATTTATATTTTGGGTTTTTAGAGGTATATGATATTTTTATATTTGTTATGTCATAGACATTTTTTTTAGGATATACATGTAGGCACTATATGGATTCTCTAGTAACTCATTTAGAGGAAAGGACCAAACAACTAGAGGATTCACGCAGAGACTGTGAGAGTGATACAACAAGTTCACTGTAACCTCAATGGTTTTAGCACTAGAGTGACCATGACACAGGTTGAGGATAACATAGATCTTCTCTAGAGACATGTTGTGGGTGTACCACACCCATGGGTATGACTTCTCCACCAACTAACCACTGTTATAGTATGTTATCATAAGACACATGCTATGTCTACTCCTAAGGATTAGTGCTCATAGTATTTTTTGTTTCAACGACCATAGATCTACATCATATTACCAGAGGCTATGCACCCTGATTTTGTATATGAAATAATATATTTTGGGCATGATGAAATATTTTATCATTACACACACATATAGAGAGTTTTAGATCTACCTATATGTGCAAAAATTTATGTGATTACTTACTTCATGGCTATGTACATGAATGATTTTAATTTAATTTAATGTGACACATGCCAATCTAAAAGAGAATTAGCTAATGAATGAGTTACTTCATTAAATCTTCTTACCATGTGAACATATATAATGAATTCAAAATATCTCTAAAGAATTATCACCCATAGATACTTATGAAGAAGCGTAGGATCATGAACATGATAAGCATTATTTAACTATGACACCACTAGTTGTAAATCCAAGTGGATAACCTTATGCCAACTACTAAGTGCAATGGATTATAAAAGAACTTGATAACTGCATTATTCTCAACAACATTATTAGTCATAGAACCAAAGAAAATTCCACCTAAGTTCAAAAATTGTGTATGGGAGAATAAATCATCCAACTTGTGGAACGGATGTTCTAAGTGTGACGGATGATAAATCACCTGTTAAAGATGGAAATGCAAGATCATGAAACTTAACCAAATTCACCAGATTATTAAAATTAGACCTTAGTATCATTAAAAAAATTCATGGGTTACCATGATCAACCCCGTAACATTAAATACTCATATTTACAAAATGATCAACCCCCTAACTACAAACCAGAATTTCCAATAGCTAAACTAGGCAATTTACGACACTTTCCTAAGTCTAGATTTCGACAGTTTCTTCAGTAGTTTTGCATGGCTTATTGGAACAAATTTGAAAGTAACATATACAACAATTCAATAATGAACAAAAAAATATACATAGTTTCATCTATATCCATTGAATCATATAAGAGATCATATCTATAACTAGTTGTTAAATTCACAACTAGATCTTTCGATAAGCCTCTAAATACCTGCAAAACCAACTGTGAGCCCAAATAACCAGCATATAAGTATATAGATAAAATTTACAACCACTAAGGGTGCACTAGCATGATCAGGTACATTCATACAACAATTGACAATAATATCTATAGAGAAATTATCAGTTCATTCTATTTTCTCGCTAGAAAAAAACCTATTTTCTAGTGATCAAAACTCTGTAATTTCTTATGTAGAATCATCTAAAAAATATGGTCAGTCATGGAGGGTGCGCTTTCAAGTGAATTTACAGAAAATAAACATAAAGGAATCACACCATAAACTATAGTAACAATCATATCTATAAATCATGCAAAACTTACTAGTTTCACCGGAAGGATCGTCCACCCCGCAACTAATTGTTAGCAACTATTCCATAATAATAAACACAATCAAACTCAACCATATAGGGTCAAATAAAAACATATAAGGATACATTTCAATCACATGTTATATATAGAATTTATAAGCAAGATCCTATGAAGAAAAAGCATCAATCTGCATCCATCGATTTGCACAATAAAAACCACTTTCACAAATAAATATCAACTCAGCTTCCATGGTTGCAATAAAAAAACAAATGCTTCATATAAACATATAAAATAACATAAAACAAGTCATTTATCTTAAGGAGGTGCAATAGGCATGGATCGCACCATGTTCCTCCCAGCCTCAGTTACTACCAAGCCAAATCCTCTTGGATAGACCACCCCTAAGTTGAGGCCACAAATCCACAAGCAAAGATGCACTCAAGATTAGTTGAAATTCCAGTTTGAGTAGCCACAACTCAATTCCTAACCACCTACTTACTCCTCCACTTCACTACCAAGTGCAATGGTAATCCATTCACCTCCTAAGTCCCACAAGACATTGCCATTCACCATCATGATTTATGTGGAGGTATAGGACATAGACAAGTGGTGCAACAAAATATCCTTGTGCTCCACATACACAATAAATATAATTAGATAAAATATCAGTTTGATCAGTCACAACTCAATTCATTTCCACCTACTTACTCCTCCACCCCACTACCAGGTGCAATGGTAATCCCTTCACCTCCTAGGTCCCTCGAGACATCATCATTCACCATAAAGATTTATGTGCAGGTACAGGATAGAGACAAGCGGTGGATACATAGGAACTATACCATAGTTGCTCAGGATTTCTTCAAACATGACACAATATCCCCATGATCCAAGCACACAGTTCACACACATAGCAGATCATATTTGGGTTCCAAAGCTCACAATCTTACCCATCTCTTAACAAATATGGTGTGAACAACTAACTTCCCCTTAATGAATGAAGGGATCAATAAATAGGAAATTTTAATTCCTTAAGACCAATTGGAATTGCTTTCTAAGAGGCTGACTTGACTATGAAGAAGTAACTCCAAACCATTGAGATATTCTAGTCTAGTGATTGATCTATTCCAGTTCTCAAAATTGTGACTTGAATACACTTAGACTAACTTGAATCCAAGTGCAAAAATACTCCCAATCGCTAGGCATAACTTGAATTTACCAAGACTGACTCAAACCTCCCCAAAATCACTTCCATGCACTGGAGACAACTTGAACTCATTAATACTAGCTCTAATTCTCCTAAAATCACTCCCATGCCTTGAATAAAACTTAGAGAAATTGAAAATTACTTTGATTAATTGAGGATAACTCAAATTCACCTAATTGACTCTAACTAACTGATAGTTACTCTAGTTCACTAGAGTTACTAGAGGTTATCTCAAATTATGTATTAAAATCACTCCAATTAGAGTGGAGTTACAAAATCAAGTGCATGGTTGACAAAAAATAGTCAAGTAAGGCATATAAAATATGAGTGATGTGAAAGTGGGCCCCAATGACATCAATATATGTAATATTCTCTTAAGTGAGGATGCATGGGTGAATGGTGCATAAGGTGGATGGGTGCATGGTGCAAGGGTGAATGGTGCACGAGGTGCATGGGTGCATGGTGCAAGGGTGCATGGGTGAATGGTGCATGAGGTGCATGGTGCATGGCGCAAGGGTGCATGGAAATCATCCATTAGGTGTACTAGGACCTCCATATTCCAATAAAATCAAAATTAGGAAACATAGAGTACTGTTAAGAAAAGAAACAACTCTTAACCCCAAAACCCCTTACATGTGGATCAAGGCCTCCTATACTCTTTTGTGGTTCCCAGTCTACTATTTGTTTTTATTAATTAATTAATTACAAAAATTATAATGTCTCTCGGTCCTTAAAGACCCTTGTCCCAACACCTACTGCCATAATGATAATCATTTACAACATTCTACATATGTATGGGGCGTTACAGTCCCCTCCCCCTTAAACAATGCATCGTTCTCGATGCATAATACATACATGCATTTACAAAAGGATAACATCTTTTAGTTCTCAAGTAATACTATCATGCCCATACATGCCTTAGAAAGATAACATCTTTCTAACCACAATACTTCCCACTACCACCTACTTTCTTGTCAGTCTTCACAACCTATGGGATGTGACTCCTATCATCATCCCATTGCTTAGCTTCCTATGCAAGAACCAAGAATAGTAGAGTGGATTCAAGGAAGCAAAGGTCAATCTTCAATCCCCATCATCGGGCCTTCAAACCTCATTGCAAGGCCTTCAAACCTCATTGTGAGGGCTTCAATCTTCAACAATGATACATCCACCTGAAATTCGTATTACAATCACTCATATGATTAACATCAGTTATAAAATATATGATACATGATATAAATATATTTTTAACAAGGATACTTTCATCACATTCCAACAAACACACGGTTAGAAGAAAACATATATATATTGTTCAACAATATAAATACAACACATCTTCAAGAAAATAAATTATAATTAATCACATGAAATACTCCCAAGGTACATGAAATCACAACATGAAATAAATTCCTTCTTAATCCATTTCACTCTACTTCACGTGTGATACATAAAGAACATCAAATGTACATGGAATCAAACACTTGGAATGCATCTACCTTAAACATATTCTAATCAATTCAAATTCAAATTCAATCATGCATTATGCACATACTCTAAGTTAGTTTAAATGCATGAAAGATTCATAAAGATACATGAGAGGCATTAAACATGTTTTCCAATCAGTCATGCACATGAAACACACCAAGTACTTCAACCAATCTCATGAAGTGCATCAAATACATCAACCAAGTTCATGAAGTGCATTAAGTATCTCAACCGATCTTATGAAGTGCATCAAGTCCACCATCCCGTTTGATAAAGTGCATCAAGTATCTCAACCAAGTTTATGAAGTGCATTAAGTAGCTCAATCGATATATTATAAAGTGCATCAAGTACACCAACCAATGGCATGAAGTGCATCAAGTATACCAACAAAATGTCATTAAGTGCATCAAGTGTCTCAACTAAGAAGTGCATAAATTATGCCAACCAATAAGAAGTGCATAAAGTATCTCAACAAAGTTCATGAAATTCATTCTAGTCAATCAATCCCATGCATATACTTTACCAACAATTACATGGAGTACTATCAAAATAGTTTTACGACAAGATGAATGAAATATTACTATGATACTCTACAAGGATGCCTTTCAACAAGGTTACAAAGTTACTTCTCTAACAAGATCATCATGATACTTTTCTAACGAAGTGCATAAATAAGTTTTTCTAACAAAGATCATAAAGAAGCTTTTCTAATAAATATCATAGAAAAGATTTTCTAACAAAGATCATAAAGAAGCTTTTTTAACAAAGATCACAAGGAAGTTTTTCTAACAAAGATCATAAAGAAGTGTTTTTTAACAAAGATCACAAAGAAGCTTTTCTAACAAAGATCATAAAGATGACAAGAAAAAAGTTCATGCACTTTTAAGCAACAGAAAGGAAAACTTATAAGCAACAATCCAAAATTATAAAAGCAATATCAAATCAAATACACAATAAGCAACGCACCTTATTATTTAGCATGCAATAAGTAATTCCTACTGATAATGCATTTGCCAATTTATTCTAATTCATGTCCTTCCGATGCATATCGTATTTATTCATTGTACAAGTTTCCAATCATAATAGCACGTATTAATTATCTAAGTACTTGTAAATCAATCATACAGCAAGAAGCATTTCAATATTAATTAATTCAATGCATACTCAAGCAAGCCTTTCAGGATCATCCTAAAACATATGAATGCAACCTATGTAGAGGGGTTAGGGCCATGCCCCTCATTTCTTGAATTACTCAATACACTATGCATTCAAATTCATACCTAATGCATATGCATAACCATCACAAAAACTAGTAAACATAATCCTTCCAATTACTAATCAATAATTATGCCATGCAAATGCTTAGGCATTTACTAATTAATTCAATATACAGTAAGAGGGGCAATGCACAATCGACAAGCATTGAGCAATTAAGTCATTGATCAGTAAAATAGGCAATGCACAGTAACAACCATCAACCAATCAAGTCACTGAATAGTAAAAGAGGCGATGCACAAGCCTCGATCAATTAAATCACCGAAAGATAAAAAGGCAATGCACATTAAACAAGCATCGACCAATCAGATTACTTGGCAATAAAAGAGGCAATGCAAAGTGAAAATGCATCGATCATTCAATCTATTGAACATTAGATATGCAATGCATAGTGCCTACCAATCGATTTATTGAGTAATAAATATGCAATATTTTTGTTTGTTTGTTAAGAAATTCCTGTCACTCAGGGCCAATTCATTTCCACCATTGGCTGAGAAACCACAACCCAAGGGCATCTAAGCCATCAAAATCACCCGAGGATTGCACTCGGCATGGGCCACACCAACCCTTAACATGGATAGATTTTTGGGTGTCTTCTCCCAACTAGCTCACACATAAGGGGTTTGAACTTGGGTCGTCTTTCTAACAATACCCACTCCTTAACTGAATGAGCTAGCGAGATTTGACAATAAATATGCAATATTAATTAATCATAAAGAATATAATAAGCTGATCTTTAATCTCTTAACTTTTGAAATTAAAAGTAGGGTACAACCGAACTAATATTTGAAGTGAGGATTCTGAGTCTTCCATTAACATAAGGGTGGTCAAATTTCTTTCACAAAGCACATTTATAATATCCAAGGGCACATAAACAAAAGGATTTTAACCATGTTTAAGGCCCAACAAGCAAAGTGTTGGAATCTAAGCTCTAATACCACTTGTAATGTACCAGACCCCAAAACTAAGGATGGAGACACCAAAATGACTAGCAGGGATTATTTTAAGGAACCATACTTATTTAAAAGTGTATAAATGTTGGTGAATATTACCAATTCTTAAAACACCAACTATAAAATGATTGGCGATATTTTTAAAAAATAATTTAAATTTCCAAGGATTTTATATCATTTATATAATAATTTGGCGATTTTTAGGGTGAAAAAATTTACCCCATCAAAATTGGGCGAAACAGGGCTTCAAAAAATGCAAAATGGCGAACCTTTTTTGGGAGAAAAACATGGAAAAATATCCCACTGGGATAAAATTCGCCCCTAAAATTATCCCTGAATTGACTAGGGGAAAGGATGAATTAAGTTTTTGCACATCGTATTAAGGTTTCTAAGGCTAATTCAACATATCATTAATCCAATTAAATAAAAAATCAGCCTTTAAAACAATAAATTGCAACACTTTTCAAAATGTGAAAACAGTCTTTCCAATTACTCATGTAGATGCAAGATCATGAAACTTAACCAGATCCACCAGATTATGAGATTTATACCTTAGTATCATTAAAACATTCATGGGTGACCATGATCAACCTCATAACACTAAATACTTAGATTTACAGAATTATTTCTAAAAAACTACAAACCATAATTTCCAATAGTTAAACTAGGTAATTTGTGACATTTTCGTAAGTTTAGATTTCAACAGTTTCTTCAGAAGTTTTGCATTTCTCATTGGAACATATATGAAAGTAAAATCTACAAACATTCAATAATGAACAACACAATATATAGATCTTCCATCTATAGTCATTGAATCATAAGGATATCATATATATATAAATATATAACTAGTTCTTAATCTCACAACTAAATCATTCAATAATCCTCTGAATACCTACAAAACCAATCGTGAGCCCAAATAACAAGCATATCAACATACAAAGGCATTCTAAAGCTACTGAAGGTGCACTAGCATGATCAGTTACATCCATACAACAATTGATAGTCGATTCTATAGAAAATTTATCAGTTCATTCTAGTTTCCCACTAGAAAAAAAACCCATTTCCTAGTGATCAAAACTCTATAATTTATTATGTAGAATCATCCAACAAATATGGTCAACCATGGAGAGTGCACTTGCAGGTGAATTTACAGAAAATAAACATAAAGGAATCATACCATAAACTATACTCAATCATACCTACAAATCATGCAAAAATTGGCTAGTTTAACAAGAAGGATCATCCACCATGCATCCAACTATTAACAACTATTCCACAATCATAAACATAATCAAAATCATCCATATAGGGCACAATAGTAGCATGGATAATAGAATATAAACATATATTTAAATTAGACATGATAAATATAAAGTATAAGCAAGATCCCTTGAGGAAAAACATCAATATGCATTTATCGATTTGCACAATAAAAACCACTTTCATAAATAAATCAGCTTCCACGGTTGCAATAAAACAACAAATGATTCATATAAACATAAGAAATAACATAAAATAAGTCGCTTATCTTATGAAGGTGCAAATGGCATCAATCAGACCACGTTCCTCCCAGCCTTAGGTACTGTCAAGAAAAATCCTCTTGGATAGACCACCCCCTTGCTAAGGCCATGGATCCACAAGTGGAGGTGCACTCAATATTATCTCAAATATCAGTTTGAGTAGCCACAAATAAATTCCTCACCACCTACTTACTCCTCCACCCCACTAATAAGTGCAATGGTAATCCCTTCACCTCTAAGGTCCTTTAGGACATCACCATTCACCATCATGATTTATGTGTAGGTACAGGACATAGACAAACAATGGGCAGGGAGGAACTATACTAGAGTTGCTTAGGCTTACTTCAAACACAACACAATATCCATGTGCTCTAAGCACACAATAAATAGAATTAGCTCTATCATTAGTTTGAACAACCATAACTCAATTCCTCTGCACCTACTTACTCCTCCACCCCACTACCAGGTGCAACGGTAATCCCTTCACCTCATAGGTCCCTCAAGACATCGTCATTCACCATTAGGATTTTGTGTAGGTCCAAGATAGATTCAAAACATGACACAGTATCCTTGTGCTCAAAGTATAGTCTTACTTAAAACATGGTATAGTCTTACTTAAAACATGACACAATATCCTTGTGCTCCAAGTACACAATTCACACACATAGTAGAACATACATGGGTTCCCAGTATCACAAACTTATCTAGCTCTCAGCAAGGATAACATGAACAATTGACTTCCCTTCAATGAATGAAGGGATCAATAAATTAGAAATTTGATTTCATTAAGACCAATTTGAATTGCTCTCTAAGAAGATGACTTAAGACTACAAAGAAGTTTCTCCAAATCGGTAAGAGCTTCTCTAGTCTATTGACTAGCCTATTCAAGTTCTCAATAGAGAAACTTGAATCTACTTAGACTAACTTGAATTCACTAGAAAAAACACTTCGATTCATGTTAGAATACTGTGAACATATGAAATAATATCATAACACAATATAAACTATGGAAAGCATTACTAGTCAATCCTTATATCTACCAAGCGTCATAAAACATGAAATATAATTGGAGAAAATAGAACAACAAGAGAACACCGATATACATAGTTCACCCAATATGGGTTACGTCCATGGAAAGGGTTGCATCTTCCATTATTCTGAAAAAATATTTTCAAGATTACGTAGTATCCTCACTTATGCATCACATCAAACTCCATCACCCAATCATGTCACAATCATGTGTGTACAAATGACATGCACACCATGTGATTTGTAATGAACTACAATCAACACATACCCAAAAGGGTCTCATTTACCTCTCTTATATACCAATAGGCTTGTATTANCACCTCTTTATATAGAGAATGGTTACAAAGGATATAATTACAATGATGCATGTGGGATAACTCTATTTTATAATATTAGAGTTATTTTATGCATTTAAATGATATTTTACCAATATATCACATAAGTCATCATTACATATTCTAACACTCCCCCTTAATGATGGTTGGGAGAAAGAATACAAATGTGAGGAAGGTGGCAACACACCAACATCCCCCTTGATAAAACTTCCAGAATGCTCCATAAGACGCGAATAAAAACACAAATTACCTCATAAAATTGATGAAGACAACATCCACTTCTCATGGATTGCATCCAAACTAATTTGTATGGCCAATACAACAGAACATGTGGTTGCAAACTCATTACAACCTGTAACTCAACTGATAGCTGAAATAACATTGCAATAGAATGCATGACGAATACAAGAACCTTGGATCCATACATCGAATTAGTATTCAAAGAGCTCTTATTGAGATTACATTGTGAATATAATACCCAAATGGTATATCCATTGAAATAGGAGCGAAGTAGGCAGTATTCACAACCCAACTAAAAGATGCATGAACAGTAGAAGATGGATGCCCATCATACAAATATTACTAGAATATGGTTATATAAAATGATAAAGTTACAACATTACATTCCTTCTTAACATCAACCATATTTGATGTAATCAAGGATATCTAAAAAAAGAAACAATGCTGAAAAATGAAAGATCCACAACCATCATATGCTTAAACAAGGAAGGAATAACATAAGTAAGTTATTTCACAACATAGATAGCTAATTTGCATAAAAGAACTTCCAAGAGCAGGGCATATAAACATGAAAAGCCCAAAAAGCATAAGAGATGATAAAATGACATTGTTCAAGAACATATAAATAATAGGAATTGCATCTATGTTATCGCTTCTATGCAAGACCATATAAATTTTGAGCAAAAGATTATAAAAAAAGACATGGCATGATATAATAAATAAAGGACCATAAACATGAGTGAGCATAATAGATACCAGGATAAAATTTAACCAAGATATCACTTAAATGTATGGATTTTTTAGTCATCAAGCAACTAATATTAAGCATAGGTTCATTTCTTGTTAACATCATGTTAATATGCAAGAGATGAATGCCCTGAAAATGTCAATGCTTCCATATAGGAATGTTATAGACAAGAAACACATGTAAATGCTTCCATATAAGAATGTTAGATACACGTAGGAACAATACAACCTCTGCAATCATAAGAATAGAAATCCCAATGCAACAAGAACAAGGTGCTCATGACAAAGTTTCCAAGATGATAAGATTGCTCAAAGCCATATATATATTGAGTAAAAGATGATTGAAATAAACATGACATGGTATATAATAAATAGATAAAAAAAATTAACATGATCAACATATAGCAAATTATGATCAAATCATGATATAAATGATACAAATTATGAAATGACAAGTCACTAATGACCTTAATTATGGGTTCATTGCTTATTGACATCATGTGAATATGCAAGAGATGAATTTCCTTGGAATGTCAATGCTTCAATATAAGAATGTTAGAGACAAGAAACACATGTCAATGCTTCCATATAGGAATGTTATAGACAAACAACACGGGAACTATATACAATATTTGCAATACATGAAAAAGAAACTATACCCCAATTAAAGAACTTATGACAAGTCAAAAATATGATATCACATATATTCGAAAAATTGTTTTTACTCAAGAAATTAATTAGCAAGAGCATATAATGATCATAAAAGATTGCTTATAAAAACATTGGAATTTCTTTTACGCAAAGGTCAACAATAACACGTAAATAAAGCAAATAATGATCACAAGATAACACATATAGAAGCATCATTATCATTATTAAAAGAATGAGACCATGTTAGAATATTAAGCAAAAAATATGATCAAATAAAACAATAATATTACATATAGATATGAAAATATAGCCATCATGCAACTAAGTCCTTCACATAGGTTCATTTCTTGATGTCACCATTACCATACTAGAGATCCATGCTCTTAAAATGTCAAAAAATATTGCACACAAAGAAGGTTAGAGACATAAACAAGAATAAGACTACCCCTGTAAACATGACGAATAAGAAAAAAAACCCTAATACAAAGAGATCAAGAAGCTCATGATAATAATTTCAAGATAAGATATGAATCAAACAAAAAATTTCTCACTAAAACCGAATCCCAACAGCTGCTAAAAGATGGATCTGTCACTCTACAACAGAAAACCGAATGCAGAAAAAAAAACATAAAATATAAAATGACCATAACTCGGTCAATATTTCCCCTAATTTTTATTATAACTTGTTTTAGGTATTGGAGAATTCATTCTACATCCACCTATGCATGCAAAACAAAAATCGGGGCACTCGATTAAACAATATTCGCTTTGCAATCCACACGTCTGTCACAAAAAAAATTGGAAAATCATTGATTTTAAAATAGCGATATCTCCATCATCCAGACCCCAAACAAGATGTTTTTTTGTGTGAAATAAGTATTTTTGTGAGAGCAACTCAGATATGCAATTTGTTTCTTCAAAATATGCACATAAAGTGTCAAAAAATTATCTAAAAGTCATTGCTCAATTTTACCTTAAACACTTCTCCACAAAGGCTAGGGTTTGAAAGAAAGAAAGAAAATCCAAATATGTAGAATAAAGCCCAGATCTGAAAAAATACCCCTTAGGTATTGTAGATCAGGTCACAAAACTACAAAATATGAAGAGCCCAAGTAAAATCATGAAAATATGTTGCTTAAAAATAAAAAATAAAATTTATTCGAAGAAGGTAGAGCATAGTAACCTGCTATGATACCATGTTAGAATATTGTGAACATATGAAATAATATCATAACACAATATAAACTACGGAAAGCATTACTAGTCTATCCTTCTATGTAGCAAATAACGTAAAACATGAAATAAAATTGGAGAAAAGAGAATAACAAGAGAACACTGATATACATGGTTCACCTAATATGGGCTACGTCCATGGGAAGGGTTGCATCTTCCATTATCTTGAAAAAATATCCAAGATTACATGGCATACCCACATATGCATCACATTAAGCTCCATCACCCAATCATGTCACAGTCATATGTGGATAAATGACATACACAACATGTAAATGAATTATGATCAACACATACCCAAAAGGGTCTAATTCACCTCTCTTATATACCAAGAGGTTTGGATTACAATACCCCATAATAAATGACATACACAACATGTAAATGAATTATGATCAACACATACCCAAAAGGGTCTAATTCACCTCTCTTATATACCAAGAGGTTTGGATTACAATACCCCATAATACATGTGGGATAAATGAATTTCCACCACTTTATATAGAGAATGGCTACAAGAGATATAATTACAATGATGCATGTGGGATAACTCTATTTTATAATATTAGATTTATTATTCCAGTAATTAAAATTACTTTGATTAACTGAGGATAGCTAGAATTCACCTAACTGACTCTAATTAACTGACAATTACTCCAGTTCACTGAGTTACAAGAGGTTATCTCATATCTGGGAAAATCACTCTAATTAGAGTGGAGTTACAAAATCAAGTGCATGGTTGACAAAAAACAATCAAGTAGGGTGCATAAGACATGAGTGATGTGAGAGTGGGCCCCACTAACATTAGGATAAGGAATACTCTCTCAAGTGAGGGTGCATGGAGCAGAGATGTAGGGTGCATGGTGTATGGGTGCATGGTGCATGGGTGCATGGTGCATGGGTGCATAGTGAAAGGGTGCATGGATGCATGGAAATCATCCATTAGGTGTACTAGGACCTCCATAGTCCAATAAAATAAAAATTAGGAAACATAGAGTAATGTTAGGAAGAACAACAACTCTTACCCCAAACCCCCTTACATGTGGATCAAGACCTCCCATACTATTTTGTGGTTCTCAGTGTGCGAGTTGTTTTCATTAGTTAAATATTTACAAAAATAATAATGTATTTTGGTCCTTAAAGATCGTTGTCCTAACACCTAGTTCCACAATGATAAGCAATTACAACAGTTTACATATGTCCGGGGCTTAGCATATGGGGCATTACATTACCCTCCCACTTAAACAATGCACCATCCTCGATGCATAATACATACATTCCTTTATAAAAGGATAACACCTTCTAGTTCTCAAGTAATAAAAACATGCCCATACATGCTTAAAAAAGATAACATCTTTCTAACTCTCATAAACATTCCCATACATGTGTTAGAAAGATAACATCTTTCTAACCATAATATTTCCCACTACCACCTACTTTCCTGTCCATCTCCACATCCTATGGGATGTGACTCCTACCATCATCCCATTTCCTAGCTTCCTATGCAAGAACCGAGACTAGTAGAGTGGACTCAAGGAAGCAAGGGTCAATCTTCAATCCCCATAGTGGGGGTCTTCAATCCTCATTACGAGGCCTTCAATATTCAAGAAAAATACATCCACCTAAAATTCATATTTCAATTACTTATATTATTAACATCGGGTATAGATATATGATACATGATATAAAGATATTTTCAACAAGGATACTTTCTCACATTCCAACAAATACATGGTTAGCAACAAACATATATATACCGTTCAACAAGATAAATACAACACATATTTAAGAAAATATATTCTAATTAATGACATGAAATACTCCCAAGGTACATGAAATAAATTTCGTGAAATCACAACATGAAATAAATTCATTCTTAATCCGTTTCACTCCACTTCACCCGCGATACATGAAGTATATCAAAGGTATATCGAATAAAATACTTGGAATGCATCTACCTTAAATACATTCTAATCAATTCAAATTCAAATTCAATCATGCATTATGCACGTACTTTAAGTGACTTGAAATGCATGAAATATTGATGAATTGCATTATATACATACTCTACCAAAATACATGAGATGCATTAAACATGTTTTCCAATTAGTCATGCACATGAAATGCACCAAGTACTTCAACCAATCTCATAAAGTGCATCAAGTACATCAACCAAGTTTTTGAAGTGCATTAAGCATCTCAACCGATCTTATGAAATGCATCAAGTCCACCATCCAATTTCCGGAAGTCCTTTGGTCATACCAACCAATATGAATTGCATCAAGTATCTCAACCAAGTTCATGAAATGCATCAAGTAGCTTAACCGATCATATGAAGTGCATCAAGTTCACCAACCATTTTGAAGTGCATCAAGTACACCAACCATTATGAAGTGCATCAAGTACACCAACCAAATGTCATTAAGTGCATCAAGTATACCAACCAATATGAAGTGCATCAAGTATGTCAACTAAAAAGTGTGTCACATGCCCCAATTTTGCAAAAATAATAATATCATATTTGATTTTATTTCAAGACAATATGTTAAATTTTATGATAAGTTGTAATTGATGACTCAACAGAGTCAAGGATGTTGAATGTAATTCTGAATATTTTAATTTTAAATAAATAAAAGTGGAGACAACAGCTTGGGAGAGCTATTAAAAGAGTGTTTACTGGTCAAGTTCGTGAAGGAGACTGGGTGGAGAGCAAATAGACAAGTGGCAACATCCTCAAACACTTCCAATGTTGCAGGTGGCAACCTCCCTACATTTGGGGTCATGATCCCCCAAGAAAGTGGGATCAGAGCAGGTGGCTCAATTAATGACAACTAACCCAAAAAGACCTAGGCAATCTTAATAAAAATGCCCATTGAAGAGAGCTAAGGCCGCTCATTCCAAGAGGAGAATCATTCAGGTGAATGTACTTCAAAGGATTTCATTGGGAAGGGAATTTGTGGAAGGTGTTTGAGGGGTATGTTATCTACCTAAATGGCACTTCTCCGTTCGAGTGCTAATATTCCCTATGTTGGCACACAAAAGGACATTTTTGGATTGAAGGTTGCCTAAAACACTATAGATGGGCATGTTATGAACTACATTTATCATCCATCCAGTTGATTATTTTTACCTTTGAATATGTCATGTGTTGTACGCGCCTTTTCCTATATGCAACTCGCGTACATACGTGCCTTTTATTAAAGCATGTCGTGTGTTGCACGCGAGTATCTGTAATTGCATCTCGTGTACAGATCTGTACGTGGGCTCCCCTTAGAGCAACTCGCGTGTCATACGCGGGTTGCCAGTGTTAATACCCGTGTACACCTTCCTTTGACATTAAAAATAATAAATCTCGATTATTTGAGATTTGTTAAGCCCTTAACTATAACCATCATAACTGTCTCAACCTCCTCAACCCTCGAAACTGCCTTATTTCACTAAGTATAAATAAAGGCCTTGGGGAGGGTATTAAGGGAATAATACTTGGAGAGCAAATTTATGGTGGTGGCGTCTATTCAGAAGTCTTTGGAGTAGTGGAACTCAGAATCCTTCGGTTGTAGAGGAGTCCTTGTCTCAGGCATTGGGTTGTAATCTGAACTCATTCACTATTGTTAATAAAGAGAATCCTTCTTCCATATGTGTTTTGAATGTTTTTCATGTATCATGGTTTGATGAATACTTATGATTAAGCACTATGTATATGATTTATCTAACCTGTTTTATATACATGTATCATCTTGCACTTGGAGGATTTTCTCGTGACAGGTGAAGGATAAGCATCCTTGAAGGCTTTGGAGGATAAGCAGAGCAGAAGAGGACAAAGCTAGGATCAACCGTCGTGTATCGGGTGAGTCTATTCTATCCTCTTATTTCCTTTTCTGTACTCTAGAGTCGATTTCCTGCAAGTTTTATGAGTATGTTGGTAACCCCAGACCTTTGGTTTTAAGGTGTTTATTCCTGTACAACAGAACTAGCGACTCCACTGGGGAGCCCAGATTGCTGTAGGTTGTTTCTGTCACCCCTGACCAGTCTTTGCCTTGAAGTTTGTGTGTGGTATTTCATCCTGGTTCATGCTTACCATAGTGTTTGAAAGCCTTGTTGATTTTTCTTTTTTTTTTTGAGAAAATTTTTGTACTTGTACGCAGGTTGCTCTCATACACAGTCGCGTACAGATGCCTGCATACGCGGGTTTCCCTCTTGGACAGTCGCATATAGTATGCAAGTTGCCCTTATACACAGTTGTGTACAAGCCTGGAAATAGGGATTTTTAGGCTAGGGTTTGCTTGTCCCTGTCTTTTTGTAATTCCTGTTTGTTAGTTGGCTTTCTTTATGAATACTGTGCAGTTAGTCTGAACACCTTGGTGACCACACTTGGTGCTTTCTCGTAAAGCCCTTGGGTTTCTTTTGTTTGGATTGTCTTCTGTTTGCATTTTGAAGTAGGTTGGCCTGTTTGGGTTATAGGTTGAAGTGTCTTTGTCCGAATCAGTGATCAGGGTTTTGGGCATTGTTTTTCCAATCTATCTTTTCATAGTGGTTTATTTCTCACTTACCTTTGTGAGTTTACGGTGATTTCTTGTCATTGTACACACCCAAGCTAGGATTCCCGGTCTTCCCTTGTTGGTTGATTCTTGGTTTTATTGACCTGTTTACTTCAGTTTGCTTATTTTATACAGTTGATTTGATTCAAGCATACTCAAGTTCAGTGCATTTTAGGTGCATAGTAGAGTTTGAGCATTTTAAAAAGTGAAAAGAAAAACATTTTTATGCTTTTGCATAAGTAGTTTTCATTTCAGTTTTAAAATATAATCTCAAAAACTACAAAAACATAGTCTTAGTTTCTCTTTATCGCTTACATTTGTTCATCAATCTATATTTACAAAAAGAAAAAGAAGTTTGCTTTAATAGTGGCAATTTGCTTTGAAAAAATACACCTTTACTTTTTTATTTCTTATCGAGTCAAAAACACCATAGTTCATCACTCCATTTCCTTCTGAGTAAGAAAAAGCCCTTTAAAATGAACGCAATAATTAAAATTTACTAGTAATTTTTATTTTTAGGGGCCTTTCACCTACTAGCTTAAGCTAGACTTGTGGGATAGGAAGTGTAAACTTCCCATAAGTTTTAAAATTCAGATGTAGTGGACCTTTCTTTAGGTAAATCCTTGACTTTATCAATTGTATCTGGGAAGCTCCCTCAAAAGGGATTCAAGCATGAGGCCGCATGGAGGCATTGGACTGAGGAGATAACCCTCTGATTCCTTGTCAAAACATAATTCAAGACTTTTACGCATCTGGGGATTCTATTCTAGACAGAGTTTCAGGCTCAGCTACCCTGCCAATGCGTACGAGTCAGGCTTGCGACTGTCCCCCTAGAATGTTGGTATAGCTAAGGTAGCCTTTAGTCTCTTAACATTTAGGGTTCATACCTAGGTAAACCAGAAGGCTATTTCTGGTTCACCTTGGATGGGCTTGGAAGGTAACCCTTGTTGTAAGTGTGAGAGGGCAGTGGGTGATTCCTCTACTTATGCCTAAGAGCCACTTCAAGGATGCCAACTAACCGTTCTTCAGCTTTCTTCGGGAATGCATATCTTTCACCCTTGATTGATTGTTTGAGGCTTTAGGATTTTTTATAGTGTGTGCTCTGTGATTTTGCCTGTGTTTAGCTCGCCTTAGGGTTTGATTTGTTAAATTTTCAATCATGGAGGACCAACCTATAAGAAGGCCAAGAAGGTTGCGAAACCTTCCTCCTCTCGTCACATTGGAACCTCCACCTCCACCCCAAAGGCGGAGATTGGATAGGGACGGTTCATTTGAACCGGTAGGAGTAAGTGAAGTTCTAGGTGAACCAGAACTTATAGCTAACCGTTTTTATCTTGATATAGTTGAGATAGAAGACTTGCAGACTGATGAGTTTGTAAGGAATTTTAACACACCCTTGACTGATTTAAACGATCCTGTGATCGTTCAAGTTAGACCTTTTGATTCACCTGTTTTAGGTGTCCCTGTGGGTAGGATTATGTCTTCTGTGGGAGAAAGTTCTTTTGTGTTCACCTTAGCCGTTCTGGTTGAAGGGGTACTACCTCCCCCGGTAAGTGCCCCTAGATCTAGTATACCTTCTACACCTTTGACTCTAGCGAGCCGGGTGGTCCAACCACCGGTTCACTCAAACCTAGCGGTTACTTCTGGTGATACGGTTACTGGGATTCCTAGTATACCTACTGTTCCTTCTTCCTTTCCATACACTACCCACAGTGGTTCAGTAGGATCCTCGGTGTTCGTCCAAGGATTTCCTTGGAATGGGGGGCACATTCCCCCATCCACTCCATACGTAGGCCCATCAGGCCCATCACCTTCGTATGTAGGAGTGCAGTTTGGGAACAATACCTCTTATGGGAAAAGTTTTCAAACTCCGATTTCAGCCCCGTTTATGAGCTCTCCCTTTTCGTTGTTTAGCGGAGGGATACCGGCTCCTGTCTTTCAGACCCCAGTTTCCATTAGGACGGCCCGAACTTCTTATACTGCACCTCCCACACACAATCCTATGGCTTACTGATGGAATCCATTTCAAAGTAATCTACCCACTTCACAACCGGTGGCAGGGGGAAACCCCACCTTTACATATGGGAATTTGGGGGCAGGTCCCTCTAATCCCCAGGCTGGCACATTTAGTACCTCGGTTAGACCCAAACTTCCATTCTTGGCAACATTAAACTTGCTATATTTGTCAAAGTTGATGAATGGTCCGATGAGGCACGACCCCTCGTGGCCACCTGTTCCCACCAAATTGCCATCGAACATCCCTAAATTCTAGGGCAAAGTTGGTGAAGATCCTAGGGATCTTGCCACCACATTCCATTTATGGTGTTCTTCGAATTCACTGAATGAATATTCAGTTAGGTTGAGGCTATTCCAGATAACCTTAACAAGTACCGCGACAAAATGATATATTGAATTGCCTTCTGCTGCTTTCAGTAGTTTCTGGGACTTGGCTAGTGCATTTCTTAGCCACTTTCAGCTTCCGGTTCGATATGATTTTGGAATGGACTTGTTATCTACCTTTAGGCAGAACAAGGCTACCCACATCTCGGATCATATCCAAGAGTGGAGGAGGCGAAAGAGCCTTATAAAAGCCACTATCCCTCCTGAGTTCCTTCTAGAGTGGTTCCTTAAATCCCTGTTGCCCTACATATCTAAGGATGTATCCACCTCAGGAGTGACGAATGAAGAAGAAACCATTCTTAGGGCCCAACAATTGGATTTTATTTATTCACAATCTGGGATCTTGTATGAGATTATCCTTGAGGCATCGAGGCCTACGCACGATGCGGAGAAGCCTAAGCCTGGGCCCCATGCCGATGGTGTTAACTCTCCCACCATAGAGTCTTTGGCTAAGCAACTTCATCAGTTGTCTATCAAGTAGTCTATGGCGGAGGCAGCAAAGGTTGCTCCCTCCCCTCGGAGTGCAAATTTTTTTGCACAAACCTCTCAGAAGGGCAATCAGCAGCCCGATGGGAAGAAAAAGAGAGGAAAGAAAGGAGAGGGAAATCAAAACAAGCAGAAGCCCGCTAACAATGCTGATGGGGGCAAGAAAGAAAAGAATAAGGTTAAGTTCCCATGTAAGCTGTGCCACGAGGACCACCTTACTCACCTTTGTCCCCTTATGGAACAAGCCCAGAAGCTGCTTAAAGCTCAAGAACCGGTTGTCCTGAAGGATCCTTTTCCACAAGGACAGAACTCAGCTTCAGCTTCTAATGTAGCAGGGGGCACTCAAAATGCCCCTGACCCAAACTATATCAACATGGTTTGATCTTCGACTTTGTTACAGACGAGGAATAAAAATGATGAGAAAGAGACTTCTAAGAAGGGTAAAGCTGTAGGCGAAACTTCTAACCCTCTCACGATAGAGAAACCTATTGAAATTATGCCGAAGATACCGAAAGGTGTCTTCAAGAAGACATTGCATAACCCTAATGCTAGGGCTGCTTCAAACTACTCCGTGGTTGAAGATTTAGCTCAAACCCCATGTTCAATGTCAGCTTTAGAGGTGCTACAGAGTTGTCCCACCCAGCGGGATGCCCTGTTAGCAGCTTTAGGCAGCATGGACTCATCGAGTCTCATGGCGAAATTTCATTTGTCTGATGTTAAAATTCACCTACCTTACCATGTAGCCTTATCAATAGATGTCATCCATGGTGGAAAGACCATTGGAAGGGCAGTTGTTGATGAGGGTACTTCTACATGCGTTATGTCCTTAACCTGTTGGAAAGCTCTCGGATCCCCAGAGCTGGTCCCGTCAAACACTCTACTTACTGCTTTCGATGGAAGGTCCTTCCATCCGCATGGTATCCTATCGGCTTTTGAAATTAAGCTGGCAGGAAAAGAAATGTCTATTGAGGTAGAAGTGATTGATGCTCCTTTGGACTATAATCTGCTTCTGGGAAGAAACTGGACTTATGCGATGTCTGCTATTGCGTCGACCATTTTTCGTGTAGTGGTTTTTCCACATGAGGGAAAGTTGGTTACTATTGATCAACTTGATTATACTCGAGAAGGCTGTTTAGAGTCTAATGAGTCCACTGTGCCATTGGTTGATTAGGTCAAACTTGCTGCATAGAGCTTGGGGGTTGGAATGTACACATCACTGATGGGCACATTTGATCTTCCAGCCCCGGTTAATTACATTGGTTCTACTAGTGTGGGGAGGTCCATAGCTATGGTTGTTGATAGGACTGATCCTTGGGTTCTCCCTTCCCCCCACAAACCAGAAGTGCCCTTATTGGCAGTGGAGGTAGCTTATCAAGCTATCACTCAAGCCACTATTGATCCCATTCCGGATCCTCTTGCAGTCTTGGTGGATCTGGAAGAAGTCTATTTTCCCGCATGGGCAAAAAAATATTTGCACTCTATAGATTTTTTGGACATGGTTTTACCTTCTGATGAAGCCATTTTGGAAGCCATGAGTGGACATGGTAAGATTTGTGAAGATCTTCACCATCGATCCTATTTTCTTCCAGAACTAAGCAGAATAGAAAATCAAGAGTTTCATTTGAGACTGTCAGAAGATGTTGATACACCTATCAATCCCTTACTCAGGGAAGGAATGTTTACCGAGGGGAATATGGAAAATATTTCCGCCATTATACCTATTAACATCTCTGTAAACCCTGATGTCGTGGAAAACATATACATAGGTGCAAATTGCTCTCCTGAAGAGATTGCTATCTATACTGCCCTGTTTAAGGAATTTCGCGATGTCTTTGCATGGTCATATGAGGAGATTCCAGGCATTGATCCATCGATTGTTGAACACGAAATCTGAACATATCCTGATGCTAAACCGGTTCGACAAAAGTTAATACCTATTAACCCGCGCAAAGCGGCGGCTGTGAAGGTTGAAGTTGAAAAGCTGTTGAAGGTTGGTTTTATCTATCCCATAGCTTTGACAGAATGGGTATCCAACCCTGTTCCTGTTGATAAGAAGCAAGGGACTATCCGCGTCTATACTGACTTTAGAGATTTGAATAAAGCCTGTCCTAAGGATAACTATCCCACGCCATTTATAGACCAGATTATAGATGCTTGTGTGGGAAGTGAGGTGTTCTCATTTATGGATGGTTTCTCCGGATACAATCAAATTCAAATAAAACCGGAAGACCAACATAAAACTACTTTCATTTGTCCTTGGGGTACCTTCGCGTACAAGAAAATGCCCTTTGGATTGAAAAATGTTGGGGCAACCTTTCAATGGGCTATGAACTTTGCCTTCCATAATATTAAAGCCATTGTCAAACTATACCTTGATGAGCTGTCTGCGCATTCTCGTAAGAGGATCCAACATCCAAATCTTTTACGATTGATATTTGAGAGATGCAGACATTATAAAATCCGCTTGAATCCCCACAAGTGTGTATTCTATGTCGAGTCAGGAAGATTACTTAGGTTCATTGTCTCTAGTAGAGGCATCCAGGTGGATCCATTAAAAGTTAAGGCCATTGTAAATCTACCTCCTCCTCATTCTATTAGGCAACTTCAAAGCCTGCAAGGAAAGTCTAATTTTCTTCGACGTTTTATTGTTAATAATGCCAATATTACTAAGGGTTTCATGCGCCTGCTCAAACAGGACACCCCATTTGTATGGGATGAAACCACACAACTTGCTTTCGAGGCATTGAAAAAAGCTTTGTTGTCGGCACCCTTATTGCGTCCGCCAGATTATTCTAGGGATTTTATATTATATCTGGCCATGTCTGAGTCGATCATTGGGGTAGTACTAGTCCAAAAGGATGATAAGCTTGTAGAGCATGTTGTTTATTATATTAGCCATACTTTGGCCGGACCTGAACTTAGATACTCCCACGTTGAGAAATTAGCCTTAGCAGCTGTTTATGTTGTTCAGAGGTTACGTCACTACATTTTACTAAGGACCACAACAGTAGTGGCGGATGTGAATCCATTTCAATATGTTTTATCCTGACGGATTGTTGGGGGAAAATTCAACAAATGGATAGTCATCCTTTAAGAGTTTGACTTGGATTTTCAGTCCGCTAAGTCTAAGAAGTCCTTAGTTTTTGCTGAACTTATAGCAGAATTTCCTACTGAAGAAGATGTAGCCATTGAAGATGACTCATTCCCAGATGAGCACATCTTCTTGATATCCACCTCCGATCCTTGGTATGGGGATATTCTTATATATCTCCAGACTTTGAAGTATCCTGCAGCTTCCTCACGGGAGGAACGACGTAAGTTATGCCTTCATGCAAAGAACTACCTCATCATAGGAGATACATTATATCGAAGAGGGGTAGATTTCATTTTGCGTCGATGCCTTACCCATGAGGAAGTGAAGATTGTCCTGAATGATTCCCATAGTGGAGCGTGTGGGGGTCATTTATCTGGGTTAGCAATGGCCCAAATGATTTGTTGGACCTCAACTTGTGTGCATTAAAAGTTTGTGTTAAAAGAATGCGTTCGGCAGGTTAATTAATGGAACATCATTAACAGAAATTAAATACTGAAAACAGATGGAAAACAAACTGATAAACAGATATAAAAGAAACACAGAATCAGAGAGTCACAAAACAGAAGTTGATAACGAAGTTCACCCCCTCCACTGGGCTACGTCTCCGGGTCCCTCTCCCATGGGTACCGATCCAATTAATCTCTTAAAGATGGTACAAAGTGGTTCTGGAAACAACTTCAACAACTGTAAATAGAATGCTGTACAAAGTCTTTAAGACCTCTCTCTGGAAATTACAATCAGCCTTGGTAAGGCAAAGAAATCCAAAGTATGACAGAGAATGTCGACTTCCACAGTAACAACATCGGAACACTTTACATCAAACTCTCTGAGCTTTGCATAACAAAGAAATGATGTACTGCACTTTGAATGAACTGAGTCTCTCTCCCCTCCAACGGTGGCCATCATCCTCTATTTAAGCACTTAGCGAGAGGAGCCATAACGGACCACAACTGTTCTCTTCTTTATCAACGTTACAATCATATGATAAAACTGAACCATGCAATTCGGCCAAATCGCTGCCCAAGCGTTATGGTACCACAACATTCCATATTCCTGAAACGTCGCAACCAACTCCATGCACATATGTTGACTCACAACACGTTGCAATGACCGTTACGCACATATGTTGCACCATACCATAGCGTCCCACGTAACGTAACCATTTGATGTCACCACTAACTTCGTGATGTCGCAGCAAGTGCGATAAGTATGTCACAGCTAAGTCTGTCACAGCAAGTGATAAGTCTATCGTAGCTAAGTCTGTCACAGCAAGTGATAAGTCTGTCACATCAAGTGATAAGTCTGTCGCAGCTAAGTCTGTCACAGCAAGTGATAAGTCTGTCACAGCAAGTGATAAGTCTGTCGCAGCTAAGTCTGTCACAGCAAGTGATAAGTCTGTCATAGCAAAGTCTGTCACAGCAGTGTGATATGTCTGTCACAGCAAGTGATAAGTTTGTCGCAGCTAAGTCTGTCACAGCAAGGTGCGATGTATGTCACAGCAGGTGCGACGTATGTCGTAGCAAGTGCGATATGTCACCACTATGTTTAGCATATGAGTGGAACATACATGTGTTATGTTGTTTGAGCCATAGATTAATAACTATTGTACCATATTGGATCAGTGTAAATTAAAGATGAATAATCCTCTGGATCATTTCTCCCCATTGGAGAGCTTTTGGACCACCAAAAGCCTGAATTATTCTGCAAGTAAGTGAGGGTATAGCTCCCTCACTTTTCCAATATCCATCCATCTTGCTTTGCTAGGATGCATGCCCTTAAGCCCCACTCAGAGGTACTCAGCATTGCCCCTTCGTGAAGTCCTTACATTTCTGTCAAGAATAACATCATCCTGCAACTCATTCATATATTCAGGTGCAATATCATCAACTGAAGGAATCTGCATGATAATTTCCTTATCCATGATCATAGGAGGCTCATACAATTTAAGATTCTCAACATTGACAACTGAATAAATTTGCATGTATGGATGTAAATTCAAGCGAAAAGCATTAGTACCGATCTTTTCCAAGATCTCAAAACGACCATACCGGATAGGTTTAAGCTTTTTACCTTCACCTTTCATCCTTTCTTTGGTGATATGTAACCAAACTCTGTCACCAACCTAAAATTGATGATCAACTCGATGCTTGTCATGCCTGGCTTTGTACTTTGCCTGGCTCTTCTCCAACTGTTCTTGAACTGCCTACTGTACTGCTTGGATTCTCTAAATGAACCTCAACGCTTTATCTCCATCATGATTTCCATCCACTGCATCTTTTCCAAAAGAGAAGTCCATCGGTGTTTTTGGCAGATAACCAAAACAAGTTTCAAAAGGAGATTTTTTCGTGGAAGAATGAACTGCATGATTGTAGGCATGCTGTATATACTGCAACTGCTCATCCCAGAGTTTAGGATGCTTACTACAATATCCTCTGAGCAGCTGAAGCACTGTCCTGTTTACTACCTCTGTTTGCCCATCGGTCTGTGGATGAAAAGCTGTACTTTTCATCAGTTTAGTGTCCATAAGCTCCCATAAGGTCGACCAGAATTCTACCAAGAACCGGGAATCCTGATCAGATACAATAGACACGGGTAGCCCAAAATGTACACAAACATTATGAAAGAATAGCTGAGCTGTTTGTTCAGCAGTGATCTGTTTGTTACATGGCATTAAGATACACATTTTGCTGAATCTATCCACAACAACATATAGATAATCATGCCCTTTTCTAGACATAGGTAGTCCTCCTACAAAGTCCATAGAAATGCTTTCCCAAGGACAAGAATAAACTAGAAGAGGTGTGTACAAACCCAATTTCCTATTGCTAGGCTTACTCGTTGCACACATAACACAGCCTCTTATGTATTTAGCTACAGTTTCTTGCATCTGAGGCCAATAACAATGATTCTGCAATACAGACAATGTTTTACTTACTCCAAAATGTCCTGCAATCAATGAACTATGTGCCTCTCGGATCACATGCACTCTTTCCTTCTTTGGAATACAGAGTTTACCAAGATGATACAAGAGCTGATCATGCACATAATAGTTCTCTTCCTGTTTACCATGCATTAGTGATGCATATACTTCCTTAAAATATTTATCTTCTGCATACTGTTCAATATAACTTTCATGTGTTAATGAACTGTTTTGAAGAATGATTGAAACATTTGTAGGAGGCC
Source organism: Pseudotsuga menziesii (assembly GCA_001517045.1). Lineage (NCBI taxonomy): Eukaryota > Viridiplantae > Streptophyta > Pinopsida > Pinales > Pinaceae > Pseudotsuga > Pseudotsuga menziesii. The sequence goes on along the minus strand of LPNX010234437.1, from coordinate 5,721 downwards.
TTGATAAGATGTCTGCTACAATGTTTTACTTACTCCAAAATGTCATGCAATCAATGAACTATGTGCCTCTCGGATCACGTGCACTCTTTCCTTCTCTGGAATACAGAGTTTACCAAGATGATACAAGAGCTGATCATGCACATAATAGTTCTCTTCCTGTTTACCATGCATTAGTGATGCATATACTTCCTTAAAATCTTTATCTTCTGCATACTGTTCAATATAACTTTCATGTGTTAATGAACTGTTTTGAAGAATGATTGAAGCATTTGTAGGAGGCCTTGATAACATGTCTGCTACCTTATTATGAATTCCCTTTTTGTACTTAATTACGAGATGAAACTGTTGTAAGAACCCCATCCATCTTAAATGCCTACTTTGTTGTATTTTAGTTTGAGATTGTAAATATTGAAGTGGCTGATGATCAATATGTATGACTGATTCTTTTCCCATGATATAATGTTTCCACTTCTTCACACTCTGTACTAAAGCATACAACTCTTTGTCATAGGTCGGATAGTTACTTACCGCAGTAGAGAATGTCTCTGAATGGTAACAGACTGGCTTCTTTCCTTGCATCAAAACTGCTCCCATGGCAAACCCGCTGGCATCGGTTTCGATCTCAAATGGCTGCTGCAAATCTGGAAACGTTAGAACTGGTGCTGTGCTAATCTTTTCCTTCAAGGTGTCGAAGGCTCTCTGATGCTTGCCTCCCCACTGGAAAATTTCTTTAACACTTGTCAATGCATGTAATGGAGCAACAATGGAAGAAAATCTAGAAATGAATTTCCTCCAATACTGAACCACACCCAGAAAACTTCTGATTTCAGTAACGGTGTTAGGCCGTGGCCAGTTTACAATGACAACAACCTTGGCTGGGTCCACTCGTAGGTGGCCTCCACCAATAGTATGGCCCAGATATACTAAAGAAGTTTTAGCAAACTCACATTTAGATATTTTTACATAAAGCTTCTCCTTCCTCAGTACATCTAAAAATTTCTTCAAATGTACAATGTGTTCCCCCCAGGTTTTGCTAAACACTAGGATATCATCCAGATATACAATTACAAAATCATCAATAAATGGTCGAAAGACATCATTCATGACCCGCATGAAAGTAGCAGGAGCGTTACATAGCCTGAAAGGCATTACAAGCCATTCATACAAACCCTGTTTTGTTTTAAATGCTGTTTTCCAGGCATCATTTTCAGCAACACAGATTTGATGATACCCACTATGCAGATCCAATTTTGTAAAATAAATGGCATGTTTCAACTGATCAAGCAAATCATCAATGCGAGGAAGAGGATACCTGTTTTTAATGGTGATTTTGTTAAGGGCCCTGTAGTCGATACACATCCTCCACGACCCATCCTTCTTTGGAACCAAGACTATAGGAGAGCCACAAGGAGAAGTGCTTGGACGGATGAACCCCTTCTCAATCAGCTCCTGAACATGCTTCTTGATCTCCTCATTCTGCATTACAGACATCCGGTACATGGCTATGTTCGGGAGTGGCACATCCTACTGCAAATGTATCTCATGCTGAATGTCCCTCTTTGGTGGTAACCCTTACAGATCTTGAAACAAATCATCATACTCAGAAATGATTTCAATTAGTTCAGATTTATGCTCAGGGTCACACCCTTCAAAAGATTTAGAGATCTCATCATTTTTCTCCTTTACCATCATTAACAAAAAATTCTTACTAGCATTTACCAACCTCTTCATTTGTCCTGCAGAGACTATGGCTAGATTGGTATTTATCTTATGTGCTCATACAATATATTCTACACCATCTTTAAAAAGATGATACTTATTCTGCTCTCTATAAAAGACTGCTTTCCGGTCATACAAATATGGACTCCCAAGTACAATTCCACAAATGTCAAGTGGTACTACATCTAGTTCTACCTCATCTATGAACTTTTCAGTAATGGCAAACTTCAATACACATTTCTTTGTAACTTGCAATCGTGTATCATTAGTAACCCAACCTAGAGGATAAGGCTTTTCATGAGGCATAGTAACTAAATGCAAATTCTTAACCACTTCTTCTGATATCAGATTTACTTGTGAACCACTATCAAACAATGTATCAATCTTTATGTGATTTGCAATGACACGAACATGAAACAGTGCACTTCTATCTTTATCATTTAGCTTAGAAGTAGATGGCAGATTTGTACTTGTACTAGAACTTGATTTTGCATCAATGGGAAGTGAGATACTTTTATTCTTACCCTAGATTCCGACAGCTGTAACCTTTGTTTCATCACCTGATTCAGATCCTAAGTCTTGAATAAATGCTGCAGTAGCTTTTGCTTTGCCTTTATCCTTGTTTCCTCTGAACTTCTTTGGCCTTAACTCCGGATGAAGTTTCCAACACTTAGAGACATCATGTCCCTTCTGACAATGCGAACATGTAGGATTTTCACCTTCTTTCTTAACAATAGCCATCTTGTTTTTCCCCTTATCTTGACCTTTTGATTTGCTGTCAAATTTAAATGATTTCTTCACAAAATTATCATTAGCATGCTTACCCCTGGCTTCTAAATGGGTAGCTTGAACACATACATCATCCAAATTACTGGGGTTAAACATCAACAAAGTATGTCTCAAATAAGAATGCATGCGACCAATGTACTTAAGAAGAGTTTCCTGTGTATCTAATGCAACATTCAATGCAATAGCCCTCTTTCTGAATTCATGAGTATAATCTTGAATGCTTTGTCCTTTAGCTTGTCTAAACATTTTCCAACCCGTGGTTAATTGTTGAATGTGGCCTAAAGGATAAAATTGCTTCCTTAATACTTCAATGAATTCATTCCAAACTGAAATAATTTTACCATTCTTTTGAAGCTCTTGCTGAATCTTGCTCTCCCACCAAGTAAGAGCCATTCAACTCATTCTCAAAGTGGCCAATTGAATCCTGGAAGGGTCATCATTAATGCCCTACACCCTGCAATATACTTCAAGCTGCTTGATCCAATTGTCTAACTTTTCAACATCTAAATCTCCAATATAAATTGGTAACTCAAACTTAACATCCAATTTGAAATAAGGCATATTAGAATTTGCATTAGCATTATGTGAATGAGAATCATGAGAAGAAGAGAAATTTTGAGTAGTATCAAGAGGATCACCATCACCTCCTACTCCTTTACCCTTTTCTTCCTTCTTCACTTCTGCATCTTTGGATGAAGATCCTTCTTCTTTCTTCTTCCTTTCTGCTCGCTCATCGAGTAGAATTTCCATCATGGATTTCATGCTCATAAAAGCCTCTAAAAACTCAGATTCAGAAATAACAAGTTTTTCTTGTTCTGTATGTCCTTCTTCTTCCCCTCGTGGAGAATACATGGTTCTTGAGAATGTTCTCCTTGAGCCAATCTCAAGATCTTCTTCAACTAATTCTCCTTCACCACGCTTTAACTTGGATCTGGTAAGCATTCACAAACTTGCACAAGCAGTCAACCAGCTCTGATACCATAACATGATCTGTCGGACCTCAACTTGTGTGCATTAAAAGTTTGTGTTAAAAGAATGTGTTCGATAAGTTAATTATTGGAACAACATTAACAGAAATTAAATACTGAAAACAAATGGAAAACAAACTGATAAACAGATATAAAAGAAACATAGAATGAGAGAGTCACAAAACAGAACTTGATAACGGAGTTCACCCCCTCCACTGGGCTACGTCTCTGGGTCCCTCTCCAATGCGTACCGATCCAATTAATCTCTTAAAAATGGTACAAAGTGGTTCTGGAAACAACTTCAGCAACTGTAAACAAAATGTTGTACAAAGTCTTTAAGACCTTTCTCTGGAAATTACAATCAGCCTTCGTAAGTCAAAGAAAGCCAAAGTATGACAGAGAATGTCGACTTCCACAATAACAGCATCGGAACACTTTACAGCAAACTCTCCGAGCTTCGCATAACAGAGAAACGATGTACTGTGCTCTGAATGAACTGAGTCTCTCTCCCCTCCAATGGTGGCCAGCATCCTCTATTTAAGCACTTAGCGAGAGGATCCATAACGGACCACAGCTGTTCTCTTCTTTATCAACGTTACAATCATATGCTAAAACTGAACCATGCAATTCGGCCAAATCGCTGCCCAAGCGTTATGGTACCACGACGTTCCATATTCCCAAAATGTTGCAACCAACTCCATGCACATATGTTGACTCACAACATGTTGCAATGACCGTTACGCACATATGTTGCACCATACCATAGCGTCCCACGTAACGTAACCGTTTGATGTCACCACTAACTTCGCGATGTCGCAGCAAGTGCGATAAGTATGTCGCAGCTAAGTCTGTCACAGCAAGTGATAAGTCTGTTGCAGCTAAGTCTGTCACAACAAGTGATAAGTCTGTCATAGCACGTGATAAGTCTGTCGCAGCTAAGTATGTCACAGCAAGTGATAAGTCTGTCGCAACAAAGTCTGTCACAGCAGTGTGATATGTCTGTCACAGCAAGTGATAAGTCTGTCACAGCAAGTGATAAGTCTGTCACAGCAAGGTGTGACGTATGTCGCAGCAGGTGCGACGTATGTCGCAGCAAGTGCGATATGTCACCACTATGTTTAGCATATGTGTGGAACATACATGTGTTATGTTCTTTGAGCCATAGATTAATAACTATTGTACCATATTGGATCAGTGTAAATTAAATATGAATAATCCTCCGGATCACCAAAAGATACTACGTGCCGGTTATTTCTAGCCCACGATCTTCAAAGATTGTGTGGAAGCAGTGAAGCACTGTCATCCTTGTTAGCTTTACACCAGGAAAATGCAGTCACACCCTGCTTCGTTATTTCCTGTTGTTTCAGTAGGCCCCTTTATGAAATGGGGGATTGATTACGTGACATGCAACCCAGCCTCCGCTGGGGGGCATAAATACATCATTGTCGATGTTGACTATTTTACGAAATGGGCAGAGGCAATGCCTACTTTTAAAGCCGACGGGGAAACAACAACTTTCTTCGTATTCAATCGGATTATAGCACGGTTTGGTATACCCAAAGTGATTGTCACTAACCATGGCAGTCATTTTCAAAATAGCATGATGACAGAACTGACCACTATGCTTAGATTTAGACAAGAACATTCATCTTCGTACTATCCGCAAGCAAATGGTCAGGTTGAGGCTGTAAACAAGACTTTAAAGACTATCCTTAAACGTACAATTGATGCAGCCCGTTCTAACTGGCACATCATGCTATATCCTACTGTTTGGGCCTACCGAACTAACCTAAAAACTGCTATGGGTTTCTCCCCCTTCCAACTCATTCATGGAGTGGAAGCAGTTACCCCGATTGAGTGTGAAATCCCGTCTCTAAAAATAGCTATTCATGTGTTACCTGATATGACAGAGCTTGAGGAACGTCTGGTACATTTACAACACCTTGATGAATAGTGTAGAGATGTGCTGACCACTAATCAAGCTCATAAGAATAGGGTCAAAACTCAATATGATAAATCGGTCAAACCTCGGGTTTTCTCTGAGGGGGAACTTGTCTTGCTTTGGGACCAAGACAAAGAACCCCTGGGGGCAGGAAAATTCAAGGCCATGTGGTTAGGACCTTATGTCGTGTCGAAAGTCTCGAAGAAGGGCGCATATGAGTTAATTTATTTTGATGGGAACAAGCTGCCTGAGCCTAGAAATGGGCTCTACCTGAAGAAGTACTATGCTTAGGCTTAGCACTTT